>JARGYV010108164.1:0-23178 GCA_029532675.1 Ornithodoros moubata | reverse complement strand
CGCTTCGCATAAAGGCAAATAACCTGTCACCCAGCCGGACCAGAACCACTCAGTTTTACCTATATGTCTTCCCGTCTCTACCAAGTATATATATATATATATATATATGAGCACGTCGCGCACTCAAGTTCGTGGCTAATTATATCTCGGAAATACTATTACCTTCGCGTATGACCGCTTCTTCAGGTGACGTGGTTGTGATATTTGTCTAAACGGTGGCGTACGATGTCTCCACAGAGGAGCTGTAGTCCTCAGTAGTCCACAGCGGTAGCAGAGAGATACGTTAGTGAAGAGTGGAATATGGAAACCTCCAGCGAGATCCCTGCCTCCACTTTTCTGGTCTCGGATGGGCAGATGCCTGTGTTTTCAAGTGGCGGGCGTCCGAGAGAATCTGTCTAATGTAACAAGCTGATAGTTCCCCCTCCCACTTCCTGGCACCCATTCCTTGTTAACTCTCCACATATTGCAAAACAGACGTTGCGCAAATGCTTCCAATGGGTCGCATTTCACTGCGCAATGCTTCCATCTCATGTTATCTCTGTAATCATGCTTCTACGAGTACACGTCGTTATAGAAATTAATTTATAGCAATGGAGCAAATAAGAAGAGAGAAACGGATGAACGAGGTGTGCCTGTCAACGTCTTGATAGTCATATTACTAGTGGTGTTGGTCCACCATGCGGCAGGTCGGACTGAATTCCGACCCACTGTGGCAGGTGCATCTTTAAATACGCGTCATTTTGTGGACTTGTATAGTTCGCCAGGTACAGCGTCGTACCACCGGCTAGGGCGGCTGCCCAGAAACCGAAGGTGCCAATCGTCATTATAGTATGGTTACAGTGCGCCGCCAGAGCAAGGTCTTGTCCTGGCGAAGTTAACTTGTCGGCCGTCGGAAAGTAGACATCGCCCAGTGTGTTGTTGATGTTCTGTTTGCACCAGTTGATATCGTCGCTGACCACCACAAAGACTGGCTCCTGATAGCGAACCCTGAAGTAGCCCATGGTCTTGGCAAAGAACAAGGGACTGGCGAGGACGCCAAAGAACCTATTTCGCATCAGAGCAACATAGTCACCTCGACGAACGTGCACGGCAACGTAGGTGGGATTGCGACGCATTGCCCCGAGCTCGGCCAAAACTTTCCATGCCTGTCGTTTTATGTGGTCATGAAATCGAAACTCGTCTAAGATGTCGTAATAGTACTGGTAGTAGAAGGTCCAGCTGTACGGGTAGCAGCTGAACATGACGTACGTGTCATTGATGTCTGCGTAGAATTCAGACATCCGCTGATGTATGATACCAACCCGTCTCCATGGCAGGGTATTGAGTTTCGCCTTGGGAAGGAGTGGGAGTGAAATGCGGAATAAAGGTGCCAGATATTTGTACATCTCTGGATGAACGTACGGAGGACGCTGGTGAAATTTAGCTAAGCCGTAGAGGACAGCGTATGCAGACATTTGGTTGCCCAAGCGGCCGTTTGTGTCCACGGTCCATATACCTACGACAGTTGAAAATTTTGAAAGAGACACAGTGGAAGACTTTCTTAGTAGCATAATGGGACAGAACCGTCGGTATATTCAGAAGTCAGTTGTATGTCTTGAAATAGAGCAGCCTCTGCTTCTCGAAACACTTACCCGAGGCATTCGTAGAGAAATTCCCCTCCCTTCTGTCATTCAGTGTACCGTTGCCAGAGGATTGGTTCTGTCCGTACGGGCTGTTTGACCTCCGCTGTCCCAGAAGCCAGGCCAATCCAACTAGAAAGATTTTACTACGTCAGCCACAGTACCTTCTGTTCGGCCATTTCCTGTCCCTTAGCCCAGAGAGATAAGGGAGCATTGTCAAGGAACTTCTGGCCAAGTTCACCTGAATGAGTTTCCTTGGTCCATGATGTGCAGAGGAGGACCACGGTTACCAGGGCTACGAAAAGCACCTGTTTCTTCTCCAGATAGTACCGAATGGTTCTGCATGAGGAGCAACAACATCTTTACGTTTTGCTTTGCGATACCAGCAACCGTTTGACTCGCGGGATTTCGCCTGGTCTGATGGCGGATTGAAGAAGCCCTTTAGTTGACTTAGTTTAATTTTCTTTGTAAGTCTCGACTGTCTGTCCCTAATTTTAAAAATCCGCGGGCCGCTCAAACTGTATGCAGTTGGCTTTGCGTTTCTTCCTCCTAGTTCTCGCTTACCGTCACTCCAATTCATAGATAGCGGAACATTTTCTTGCACGAGATCGCACTTTTTCAGCTGCGGTGTGAATATTAATATTAGTAAGCACGCATGAAAATGTACAGAATGATGGCTAAGGTTACTCGAAGCAGCATTTGGGTACACAATGTCAGGGGGAGTACCCAATATACGAAATGTAGTTTGTAGCAGGTTTTCACTATGCATGCTCACAACCCAACATCGATGTTTCTGTTTGGCAGGCGTACGTCAAATGCAGAAAATAGCGTACGTCATTCGAATGAGACCGAGTCCCTCTCGGGCAACATGAAAATTATGAGTTGTGTCGTCTGCAAATATGTTGAAGTCACAGACGTGAAGGAACGCGCTGAGATACACGCTCTGCGTACCAGGATTTTCAATTCTAAACGGCTCGTGCAGCTTTGTTCTCAGGTTTGCGTCGATTCACGCGTACGCTACCGGCGTACTAACCATTACTACAACAATCGAAGCAAAAATTAAGTTGGAAACGATGGCCAGTGCACTGTTTGTCTTACACCCGTGACTTTGGGAAGGGGGGTCGGAAGAAAGTGCCGTTTTGATCTGTGTGACAAGGATGTACTGCTTTACGACATGCTTATGTAAGGCATTTAACGAGGAAAAAGAAAATAAAGGAGAAGAACGGCGTTCTCACCCTTGTTCGCGGGTCTGCAACATCGAATATCCCAGTGAACGCAGCTCGATACTTGATGATGATGGTGATATTGTTTGCCGCTTACTCTGGCGCTGCACGTGACATGAACTAGAAGCTAGATTACATGTATCATCCCTTCGGAGAGAAGTTATGAGACTGATCGATGCCTACTGATATAGAATGACTACATTTGCACACAGACTATTTTTTATTTATTTAAAAGCTCACCTTGGTGGCCTAAGTTGGGGCTTCTGATGTTTTCGTGCTACAGTGCCCTTACCTGCACACTTTAGTACTAGCTTGATTACAGGCAAGTAGCCACTGATAACATAACTGCTTGTATCGAAACTATTCTACCAAACACGTATGCAACTTTACATCTACAACTTTGTACTTTCCTAAGCAACCACATATGCTTTGAAGATTTTTACGTGCAGTAATCTAGAAACCACCTCATGCACGGGCGGCTACCCACTGACTAAAAGTAATACGAGCACGCTACTAATGTGTTCACGCACATGCAAGCACACGCACGCGCGCACATACACACAGACAGAACAAGGACAAGGGCCATGTGGCGCTCGGTGCTCTTCTCCCTTCGTGGCCCAGGATTTACTTAGAATACCACTCAAAATAGTCGGTTCTTAGATGCGCAATGTAGCCCGAAAGGTTCTTGTGAGTGTATAGCTCGTATCAGCGGAAAGTTATGCACTTGGCTACATCGCATCTTGGACTGCAATTCATGTAGCTGAAAAAGTGACATCCTTGGACAAAGACGAGAATTCACTGTGTTCTTGTCAACTGTGGACGGAATTTTTACAAGTAAAACTAAATTTCTTCCGAGTTGTAACGAATGGCAGGGTATATCCACAGCGATATCCTCCTTCTGTGGCCATCTCTTGAACAAATTGAAGGTTTTCGCTCTGAGAAAGCGTGGACTCAACGAATCTTTTTTTTTTTTCTTTTTTCATCCGCGGATACCGTTGCCGGATACCGTTGCCGTTTTCGAAACAAATCTAAACCCAACAAAATAACACAAAATTATTTCTTTAATTTACTTACTACACTCCACAACGTACGCGTCTTCTACACAAGCCTCAGTGTGACGGCTTACCTAAGGTCCTTATTGCTGGGGAATGTCCAGACACGTAACAAAGGGAGAAAAAAAAAAGTGTTTTCACAATTGCGCTGTTCCGTACACACTCTCGTGGAAACACAGACACTTGTCCGTAATCTCCATCTTGTGGCTTTCAGTTGGGCTTGACTAGTGGCGTGAAAGTCCCGACTGAAATTGTAATCACTTTGGGCGGGTCGCAGACTCCATCCCGATCCACTCCGGCAAGTAATTGGCGGTAGGCTTGAAGAAGGTGAGCCAAGAGGAATCGGGAGTTGTGTAATTGGTTAAATAAACAACTTCACCGCCGGCTAAATAGGCGGCCCAGAAGCCAAAAGTTCCAATGGTCATGATGGTATGGTTGCAGTGAGCCAGAAGGGCCAGGTCTTTTGCCGGCGATGACTCATCCCAGTCGTCGACAAAGTAGATGTCGCCTCTGGACGTGTTCATGTTTTTATGGCACCATCGCAACCCGTCGCTGGCTACTACAAACACGGGTTCTTGGTACCGCCGCCTGAAGTACCCAAAGGCTTTCTCGAGGTACACCTTATCCGCGATTACTCCATGGTATCTCCTTGGCATCAAGGTAACATAATCTCCTCTGCGAACGTGGACGCCAATGTATGTGGGGTTTCTGCGCCCTTGCCGCATCCTGTTCAGGGTTGAGGTCGCCCCGACTTTCAAGTGGTCGTGGAACGTAAACTGGTCCAGGATCTCGTCCCTGATGTGGTCGAAGAAGGTCCAGGAGTTGTAGTAACCACGAAGCACAATGTAGGGTTCCATCATGTTGCAGTAGTGCTCCGACATCCAATCTTCACCCGTGAAGTTTGACCATAAAGAGAAGTTACGCAAGGATGTTGGCAAGAGTGGCAGGCGAATCTTGAAGATTGGAGTGAGTAGTCTGTACATTCGTGGATGCACATAGGCCGTGTAATAGTTCATTTGTGACAAGGCGTACAAGGCAGCGTAGGATCCCATCTGGTTGCCGAGACGACCCATGTTGTGCGCGGTCATCAAACCTGCATTCAGATGCAAATTGTGTTTTGTCACACCCTATTCACTCTATATCGCTTTCGTCTCTATAGCTATTTCGCTTTGAGTTGGATTGACTGATTGCTCATTGCCGATGGGCCAATATATGCGTGAGGCATGCTTTTCTTTCACCTCGATCTCGCTGCACGGGGTGTCTCAGATAAATCCCGGGGCTCAATAATTTGCCCGGGTGCCACCTATCGAGAAACTTTCTTTTTTGTAAGCATCTCTGAGGTGTTGGCCATTAGCCACGCAAGTCATTAATTAGATGAAAATAACTACTCTGAAAATGACAACCTTCAAAGCAGGCGTCACAAGGTACCGACGCATCTGCTCTCCACACCCGAGAAAGAAAATTCATCGGGTCTATTCGTTTTAGCTAGGAATTCATCGGTTTCGGATTACACATTTTCCTCGCGTGCAAGCGCAGAAAGAAACGCTTTCACGGCGCTATCCGTCTCAGAATTCCCTGTTCTTCAGCATGTTTGGCAACAGGGAGCCCTGATAATTGAGGGAATGCTGCTATTGGATTATTCTTTCGATAGAATTTGAAGTCGGCCTCACTCTAACTCACAACTAACCCCAAGCCGCTGATCGGAAGGCACACTGCTCGGTATAAACAACCCACCAGCATGGACAAATTTTCCGTCTTTTTTCTTTCCCTTTGATCAGGCGTAGAGTATTTCATTTGAATGCTAAGGCAATGAAGAACGCCGTGCTCTATGCTCACTTCTGGAGACGTTGGTATAGAAGTTCTCGATGGAAGAGAGACGATGAAACTTTTACAGCTCCTGACACTGCTCTAGGGTGTTGTTCCTTGTTAGGATATACGCACTATTATTCCCACAATCACTCCGTTGGAAATCTGCTCTCAAAGCCCGCGGTTTTTACCTAGCTTCCTCCGGAGACGATAGTAGAACAGGTCGGCGCTTTCTTTCATAAGGTTCATGCAGCATAGTACAAAAGCAATGCTATACGAAGACAGGCTACCTTTTAGAGATACGTTCCGTGTGGTGACAGCACGTGAAGATGAAGGTGATGCCTTGTGATGAATATCCACGTACTGGTTGATTCCGAAGTATGCTACCGCCATGCACGCCAGGACAATCGCGAACCTCAGGAACTGAGATCGGGCTCCGCTGGAAAGATATCGAGTGGATGCTCGTAATATCGCCCGTTCAGCTTGTGCTTGTGCTGGTGCTTCGCTATCATGTGCCATCTAGCCAAGTCCTTAGTTGCCGTGTTCGACAACGCGCCGAAAGAAGCGTTTCTTATCAACCGAGGGTCGTCCCGCCGTTCGTGTCTGTTGCCTTCTCTCCCCACTATAGCTGTCTCCCGTCGTTATATTTATTTGTTGTCGTTTTTGCTGCAGTGCATGTTGGAGCAACCCTTTCCCCCCATGGGTCTAAACGAAGCGCTGAGAGTATCTTTTTTTATCAGAACAACGTCACGGGCGTCAGGTTTTGGATATGTACCATTTGTGAAACCAGTGATAGCTGATGGGTAAATATGTGAATGTATAGAAACGGTATTGCTTCAGGTATCGGGCCTCCTGCAATGCCCCCAAGATCGCATTTGGGAACGACTGAATAGTTTTCGGGCTGTGCTGACGTTGAAACGAAAAGCACGTCTTGGAAAGGGGCTTTCATTTACAGGCTCCTGTGGCTGAAACGCAGCGTATGACTTCCTTCCTTAGTGCAACAGCTGTGGTAAGCCATTAGGCGATCTTTTTTGTCCTTCTTCTTTTATTGCGAGAAAGACATAAACTGCGCATACATAACATCGCATGCATTTGAGATGTTACTAAATTACGTTAGTAACATCTGGCGTTATCTGGCGTATTATCTGGAATCTCTGAAACACATCCTGCGACTTTCATTTGCGGATGTTCCTTGAGGTGTAAACGTTCACTGGCCTACAGCGGTCGCTCCAGCGCACACATCACGTAAGGCGCGTGTGTAGGCACACGGATGACACTACCTGCCCTAAAGGAAAAATTTCTTATCGAATCCAGAAACATCATGGGCTGAAGAAAGGTTCAATATGTCCTTCAAGAGCGAAACACTTGGAAAATTCGTGAACGGAGCAATTCTTAAGGTCACACGGAGGCTCCCTGGTATTTACCGAAATTCTGTTGTGACGTTTGAAGCACGTGATGGCGTTGCGCGTTGGCTGTCACGTAACACACAGCCGAAAACGAAAATTTTGACGTTCTTGTTGCTAAAACCAAAAAGTACCCAAGCGGCACAATGTACTGAAGCTCGGGTGCAATAGGGGTGGACGGATGGATTAAGGTTGCTTTTGAAGTTCGCGGCACGTCAGAAAGACAGCGACAAAAAGATAAGACAACTGAGGACCACCCCTATTGCACCAGACTTTCAGTACATTGTGCCGCTTGGGTAACATCAATGTGCCGATCAGCGTTCCACGCGACCTGGGCAGATTGCGCTTTGATTGTCTCTGGTGGAAGACCCGAAGCAAGCCTAGAAAAAGGCTCAGATAGATAAGACACACTCCCGTTCAAGCATGGAAATCCATCTGTCATAAACATATGCTACCGTGGACTTCTTCAAGAAGTAATCTCTCATTAAGTACTTGGCGGTTGTCATATATTAGGAAAATGACAAACTTCTAGCGTACTTACAGAAGATTGTTGCACGAGCCCATCGATTGCCCCGACACTGTGTCGATCGCCTGTCAGTCGGGTTAACGGCAGCTGGAGGCACTGGAGCACTCGTGACTGCAGCTGTAGGTAACAAAGGCCAATAAGATATCCTTTTTCTTTCTTAACATCGTGTCGCAGGGGATACGAGCGAAATTGTGTACACCCATAACAAAAGCTCCCAGCAACTTCGCGCTCGAAGATTCTCCGCTTGTACTCGAAGCGCTTTTCGAGCTATTGAACGACGAGGAGAACTCATTGTACTGGAGGTGACTGCCATAAATCACTTGCACATAAATATTAGCGCCACCAACCCGCTACATGCCTAACGACAGGAAATAAACAAAAAAGAGTTGAGAGGGGAAAAGAGTGTTTAGTGTCGAGCCTTTTACCTGCGGGATCAGCGGCGTGTGTCTTGGGTCGGCTTCGTAACGAGCTGTCCTTCATCCATTCGGAAACCCCCAGGGTCCAGACACCTCGGCCAGTGTCAGGAATACGCCGTCCAGTTCGATGAAAGGAGCCTATCAAAGCACAAATGTAGATTTTACGTCATTGGTGATCCGAGCAGACCTCACTCGTCTACCCCTACGACAGCTTCGCCACCAGCAAGGGTGATTCGACCATATGACGCTCACCAAGAAACCTGACACTTTTTTCTTCTTCTTTCCCAAAGAAAGAAAGCCCTGTGGGTTATACGCGCCAAACCCCGTGGGAAATGCTATAAATGAGTGTGTTCTACTTTGTACGTTCAGATATATCACCCAGTGCCGGACGTCTAGGTTTTCGCGCAGTCACCTGGCGTCAACGCACCTGATGCGCGTGAACCCTTCGTAGTTTCTGCCACTGTTTTCTATCTGGCAAGATAAAAAGAGAGAGAGAAGCAGAAGTGTTCTTTGAACGAGGCCTTCAATATCTTACTTTGAGGAAGCGATGCGGAAACAAAGGACGAGAGGGAGAAAAGAAAGGGAAAGAAGTTGAAAACGACGGCCTACAACGCATGAACGAAGTCATCGCAATAATCAGCGATACGGGAGATAAAAAGGATCCAAAGAAACGAGACGAGAAAGTTTCGGGAACAAATCTAATTTAGAAGATAGACGTAAGCTCTATAGGCACACCGAGAGAGAAACGGGAAAGGGACACACTAAGATTTGAGCCTGAAACCCCGCTCGTAGAAGGTTACACTTTCTGTTTTCTTTCCTCACAATATTTTCTTAAATTCCTCCGTGTTAAACTTTTCATTCATCGCAGGCAGTCCTTCAAAAGAAAAAAGGGAAGGCGGGCGAGGTTCCTTTCGAGAAAGAAGCAATCATCATTCCTTCGTCGATTCTGACGCACGCCCGAAGACTCGCATTTCAAATTCAGTTCCATCTTCCTCATGGTTCTCGCGCATCTCTCCAAGGACAGGGATGAAGAAGAAAGAGAAGACGCGCATTTGGTTTCATAGAAAAGGTAGCGAACGTGCCAGGATGGAGTTCTCTTCTCTTTCCATATAAGGGTAAATTTTTTTTTGCAGCTAACTTCTGCGACATGAATGCTTGCGAACGGTGAGAGATCATGTACGATCAAAGAAAAAGGCATTTAAAGAATTGACGGCAATAGATTTCGAGTAGAGTAAAATAAACCGAGATATAAGCTAAATCAAATGGGATTAAGAACAATAAAAATTAGGCCGATGTCGTTGGAAAATACAGGGACACCAGTATCCTATATTTGACATCGTATGTTCCTGTTTAAGCAGCGCGGTTAGTGTGTTTTTCATATATTTGAAATGTTGGAGGTCTTAAAGCAGAAGACTCCTGCAAAATAATCGAAGCGCTACCGCCCCACAGCCAGGATAAGGAAAAAAAAAGGAAGCCGCACGATTCCTATCTGCTCTTCATTAGAATACAAAAAGCCACCCTTCAAGCGAGCCACCGTTCAGCGACAATCTCGATATAGCGGAACGTTAACTACCGCCACCATGACAGCGACAGTTCTGGAGCCGTTCCGGAAGCGATTCCGTGACGTACTTCCGGCTCCGTAGCGTTCCCTCCGGGGAGCGGAAGACACGGTCCATTGGAAGAGCGCGCAAAAGCTGGGAACCACGGTATCTTTGGGTGGAGGGAAATATATAGGGGCCGTCATATTGTCATATTTCATTCTTGTCCGCGCCCTCAGACACATGGATTTTCAGCAGTAGCAGTCCCTTCGCTCAGTTGTAATAATGACGCTGATATGTGGTCTTTCCGGTTTTCATTTATTTTGTTTTCTCTATTAAATATATGGGTGCAATCTTTGGACACGTATATTTCTTCCGAACAGTCAGTTGATCATTGTGGGATTCAAAAGGCTCTATAAGCTATGGGTTTTTGGTACGCTGCCATGTTCCTGGCCAAGTCTTTCTTGAGTCATGTTTTCATTATGTACTTGAGAGGTTTTTTGTTTTTTTTTTTCATGCCATATGCGTTTGCGTTAGTATGTGTAGTGCCGTGCAATAGCGTTACGTGCAACACTTCAGCCAAAAAACTTTAAAAACATAAAAAAGGAGGGCTCAAAACCAAAACTGAAAGACGTATCGCCTTTTCTGTGGGCGTGCTGTTGTTTTGGAGTAGTGGGAATGACTGCACGCTTTGCTGTGAAGAGCGGATGGGAATATCTTGTCCGAGAGCTCTGCTGCCACAGGAGGCGTCAACGGAGCACTGTCTCGTGAGGGCCGAGACATTCGCCTGAGTCCACAAGTGCACAATCAGAAACATCAAAGCCATCGAAATGGTTATTTCATGTTCTTTTTTGTGTACAGCTTATTCGCGGTGTGAGATACGTCATGAGTGTGTAAAAGAAGCAAAGAAAGACACACAGGAATGATAATCGACAATAACTGTTGAGAGAAGACCTAAAAAAGGGACAGATGCTTTAACTGCAGATGAGCGAATATCCTCATCCCCCGGTTCTGGCCGCCAGAACACACATCAGCCCAGGCTCTCCACACCGCATCCTCACTCACACAGACGAAGTACGTTGTTCGAACTTGCATCCATCTCTCTATCGTCGTCACTGTTATACGCATGGGGAAATAAATAAATGCATTGTTCTCTCATGAATCCTCTGGAGCACTTTTTGCTCTACGGAGAACATTCTGTGCAAGATACAACTTTCCTGCGCTTCCTTTTAGTTGTAGGTATATATGTATGTATATCTCGACTCAGATCATATACTCTATCGGAGAAAATAGGAAAAGAAAGATAAAAAAAAGAGCGACAGTCGTCGCAAGCCGCCATGGCACAAGGCGGGGGTGGAAAGAGGGGAAAAAAGATGGAGGGGGAGAAGATGATGATATCCTGTATGTATTTAAGTCGGGAGTGTCATCCATATTCAATACGGGCACATTATTATATCTTGAGCTGCCTCCTGTGCAGCGCCTTTGTACTTGGGCTCGGCTGCTGCAGTTGTTGTTCATTCTTGGCGGCCAAGTGGAGTCTTCTACTCTCTCCGTTCGGGTTCTTGCCAGAGGGAAGAGAGTTTTGTTTTTGGACCACTTTCGAGGAGACAAGATTCCGGGAAACTTTGCGCGCACCCAAGAACGGGGATGCGGTCAGTGCTGGGATTTATCAACTATATCGGCTATAGGAAAAGGAAACAAACGGGTCTTCAGACGTCTCTTACGTGTTTGGGACACTTTTTTTTTTTTTGATGGACTCGATCTCAGGGTGTGCGCGCTTGGAATCGACAGCGTCGAACATGTGGATTAAAAACTGAAATCTTTACTACAAAGGTGAAGGTCTTCCGGAAGTATTTTTGTAGCAGCAGATGAAATTTAAGACACAATTCGAACACACTTGCACGGCAAACGACAGGGAGAAAAAGTCTGACGAACCAAGACAGGTTGGTACAAATGATAAAAAAGATGGGGGACGCTGTGACAGATGGTGGTTAGGCGTTAACGCGGACCATTACGATTACTATATAATACTGGCAACAGGAATATCTGCTTGATTGATAAACGAATGCGATCTCATAGAGAGAAAAAAAAGAAAAAGTCGCGTTTAGCTCTCGTATATTTCCTTTTAGCTCTGTGAGACAGATTGAAGGAATCGATAGCATTCATGTCTGTCCTGCCCGCTACGAACCGACACCTCGTTTTCTTTTTTCTTTTCTCTTTCTTTGTGCCCGATTCAATAGATGCTGAAGGAGGTGCAGTGCATGACTTCCCATGCAGATGCGAACGAGGATTGAACGAAATCTTTTTCTTCTTCTGCCCTCTCCGTTCTGGCCATTAGCCAGGACGGCGTTTGGCCATGGCTTAGCATGGGTATGGGAAAATTAGAAACGGGCTGCTGCCATTATGAAGTGGTACAGAGTGCTAGTGATGCATTTTTCACAGTGCCCTTAGTGTGTCTTTCCGAACGAGAGAATGGATGCCAGAGTAAAGGGGATTCCGCGACGGCGGCACGAAGCTTCTGGTACATTGGAACGCCAGAAGCTTCTTCTTCTTCTATATTCTCTTCTATTCTTAGCTGTATTCTGTTTTCTCCTCTCTGGCCATTAGCCAAAGTACCACCAGTTGCTATACCAAAGTACAACCTTCTTCCACGAGTTCTCCCGTTATTTTCACTTTATGATCTTCCTGCTACTCTATGCCATCCACATGAACCCATTATTTTCAATTTAATCTTGTATTGCCAACTGTAAGATGGATCAGTCCGAAGGTCCAACCACATCGGTTTCAAAAATAAACCTTATATCTACTTCCGCAACAGCAATAAACGACGATGATGATGATGATGTGGGGAGACCCACGACTCCTGGTGCAGTACATACCCAATTACGGCGGTGTGCGAAGTGAGTAAAGGTGTCCGAAATTAACTTTCCACGACATGAATAGTGTACCACGCATTTTATATTTTACGTGCATTTATAAAAATATATCAAAATCCTACCTGTAATAATATTAATGACAATAATAATTAAACACGGCAAGCAGTGTGGAAGAGCTTTTGTTATCTCGTATTACGAATATGTATTTTGTTCCCCACGAGGTAACTTCGGTCGGTGGCTGTCTTCTCCTTTTTCTTTTTTTTTTTTAGTGGGGGTGGAGAATCTGAATTGAGATTGTGTGATGATGTCACCTGGTATAGTAAACCCACACCGCTTGGCCATGTTATGACTGTTATTTACCTCATTTACAGGGTACGCAAAAATCCCTGATTCAAAAAGACGGCTACGAACTCTGCCATCGGTGAAGTCGTCCACCACGTGATGCGAAATCACGTCCTTGAAAGGGGCTCTTCCCAATGGCCCTTTGGGCCTATTCAGCGCCATCTATGTTTTTTTTTTTTTTTTTTTCCGGCACAGTCCGTCGGGGCAACTTGAGAAGGTGAGTGACCACTTTGCTCGAAAGTCGTATCGGGAGTGTGTTTGACTATTCGTTTAAACTACCTCTATGCAACGAACACAAATACTGGCTTAGCTCCCAAACGCAAGGCGCCCCTTTAGAAGAACTCTTTCAATGTCTTTGGCATGAAACTATTCTGACTCGAAGCTATACTCCCGATTCGACTTTCGAATTCCTCGCAAAGCCAAATATTTCCTCTCAGCCTCGTGTAGAAAATTCAGGCCGTCGTAGAGTATGGTAAGTGGTCAGTGCTGGAATGACCAACTGGAGGCCTTTTGTTTACAGAACGGCCTCTTCTCAATTTGAAAGTCGAAAGTGGCGCCCTTTTGTTTTCTCGAGGAATCT
This sequence comes from Ornithodoros moubata, assembly GCA_029532675.1. NCBI lineage: Eukaryota > Metazoa > Arthropoda > Arachnida > Ixodida > Argasidae > Ornithodoros > Ornithodoros moubata. Next base: position 9,797 of record JARGYV010108164.1, on the reverse strand, counting down.
GCTGATGAAGTCAGGTCTTGGCGTCAACGAAGTGTTCAAAGTGCGGCGGATGCGCAGTATTTGACGAGGTATGATGATGCGTTTGTGATTCTCTGCTCGAGTTCCTTCATTCTATTATGGACTCCGTTGTTTGTTGAAACGGTTGTAAACTATATATATATAAATACGAGGCGCAAATCAGTCGATTCGTTGACTTTAAAATGAGGGACAGAGAGGGAATGATAAGGGAAAGAAAGGTTCGTGGGGCGCTGCAGGCCTTCTGTTTGTTCGTGGGCAATAAAGGTGGCGCCATCGAGCAGGCTGCATGGTAGCGGTGCGCAGTAAAGAGGTCCACGTTGTGATCAGATGAAGGTGGCAAATAAGCATGTAAAAACGCTCAGTACGAGTGAAGTTTGAAGCCCCTTTTATCTTGTACGTCACGCGACGTGGGGGGATCGAAAGGAATTGGAAGAAGCGCGGGAATACTTTATTTCATTTCTTTGGGTGACTGCAGTGCAGAAAGCAAATACATTACAACCACGATATCACACAAAGCATGCAACCGAGCCTGGTGTTTTACCATAGCCTAACGGTTGAACAACATTTCACACAGCTGTCTGTAATCGGCTTTTCGCGATTTGACAGTCACCTGCTAGCGGGGTCGTAAGCAAAGGAGTTCTACTGATGTTACCTGATAGAGGAGACTGTGGCTTATTCGACGACGAACTGACGATTCCAGAAAAGCGTGTCTCAAGGCGTACATCAGGGAAGAGGAAAGCAACGCTCGTTGCAATCCTCTGCGACAATCGTCGAGTCACAACAACAGACGAGAGATTCAAACTTCCATGCTGGCAGCATGTGCAAAGTTGTCATAAGGCTGGCAATGGAGGCCTCGATATGGGCTCAATACAAATGTCGAGCCAATACCCAGGCCTCTGAATCACGTCTGAGGCGAGAATTGCGTTTTCTTTTTGCACTTCATGCCAGTTAACATATACAGGAGGGCGCTCTTTTACATAACTGAATTCGGCACACGAGTGATCCACCACGTTCGCTGCGTTCAAAATTTTCGCTTTCCCTTCTCACGGTATTATTTCGTTTCATTAAACGAATATCGCGCAAATTTCAGGCACGCAGTTGTAAATGAGCGGCAAAAATATGCACTCGCCCAAATCGATTCAGGACATTAGTGTTTCAAGGGCGCTGGGGGCAACAGATTTATTTAGAATAGATTCAATACATTAACATGGATATAGAGGACGTCCCAGGATGACATGCCGTTACCAGTAAAAAAGGAAGTAGAAAACAGAGACGCGAGAACTTAAAAGGGGGAACCGAATTCGGTTCACTCGCAGTGGAGCCACGCCATGTCGGCGAGGACGGTGGTGCGTGTATGGCTCCTGGATTGGCTACGGATTCATAGTGGACTAGCTCTGGATATCACATTTACGAGTTATCTACGGTGGTGCCCAGCATCGTACCCTCACGTTGCTTTGGAAGAAATTGGTGTTGTGCTGTGTATGCGAGATTCCTGTAGGGCGGGGGATTTACTCGGACTGGCTTGGAATTGCTTGTACGGACTTCTTAGACATGTCATTGGGAGTGTACGTGTTCGTCTGTGACAGACCACATGTGAACACAATGTTACCATTACCATTTGTTGGTGTGTGTTCATGTTTCATTGTCTCGAACGCTGTTCCGCTTAGTGGAGATGGTTTCGATCGCATCGGACCGACCGAACGCGCTTTTTGCTGAGAGAGAGACGCTTATATCGCACGGTCTATTACTGCGTGTTTGCAAACAAGAGCTGGCAAAAGGTTCATTTGTGACTGAAATGTGCTGTATAGACTGTAGATAGTGAAAGGAAAAGCTGTAGGACTGAAAAGTGAGAACGATTGTCGCACAAATGGGCCCCGAGCGTTAACGAACCTGCCCGTCGAAGAAGGTTGAAAGTAACGCCGAACTTTCTTATCGCAAGATGTGATGGGCGTTTTTCTGCGCGTTTCCTCATTTGTGAAGCAGATTCCTTCTTATCAAGTTCACCACAAACACCGGTTGCGCAATCGAACAATCTTTTCTTTCACTTGGGCAAAATTACATGTAACAAAAACTTTGTTGCGAAAAGATAGGAAGCTCACATAATTTATCACCCCGCGACCACAACACAAAACGAAGTCTGCCGTTAATGTATTCTTAATCGACTTACAGGTCGCGTATATGAGTAAATGCTTTTTTCTCTCTCTGACTCTGAAGGCACACAGTGCTTATCATTTAACGAGCCCTCAAGAAATGCTTTAGTCGAAGAGCGCATGGCGACGAAGACACAAATGCAAAATGTCCAGTATAATCTTACGAAAAGCAAGTAGGGCGAAGAAGGCCTTTTCTCATTTCTGTTTCAAGAAGAGCGATTTCCATAAACTTATTTACGAAACAATACTGTTTCTGATTTGTCGATGTCATTATTCATACCATATTCGATTACGTTAATAGCCTCTCATTTTCACTGCAGCCCTTGTGAGTGAACTGCGTCCGATGTGTTACGGAAGACAGACGAAGCAGAAAGATAAAGCAGAATAGAATATTCTGGACTTGAAACCCTGTACAGTGGAACGTTAAGTGCAACATACAGAATGCGACTTCAATATCATGAACGAGACAAAACGTAGGAAATATGGTTTCATTTGGAACAATCTGAGGTTGACAGCCTGAACTAAAAGAGGTTTCATGTTCCAAACCTTATAATTAATTTCCACTATCGAACACGAATGCGAAGAGACGCAAATCACCGCGTGTGTGACTCACAACAGTCGGGTAAAGCGATTCACAACCTTTTTTTTTTTTCCGCGTGTGTACCTGCCCTTCGAATGGCATTAATTCCGATGAAAGTAGAAACGGGGCGGGCGTACACACCCGGATGTGCTACCCCTTCCAGTCCTGGGTGTTAATCCTTAATGTACAGAAATAAGGAGATAAAAAAGAGGAAACCCTTAATCCGCACTCCTTCGTGAGGTATATCCATCCAGTGCCCAACGGGGTGTAGCTGGGGGATTTAGATGTTACAAAAGTTGCCTGAAAAGTACTCCATGGAGTGTGTAAAAAGACAGGGAAGTGCGCAGTCGGTCGATTTGGACTGGGAGTGAAAACTGAACTGCATGGGGCGTCTCGTCTACGCTACGACAACGGTTCTTGTGTGATGTATAATTGTGGCTGTGACATATTCCTGAAACCTCAGCCTAAATGCGCGATTGTTACGACAGATGGTGGTTTGGTGTTCATCATTTTGCTAAAAATTAAATCTCGAATGCCGTTGTTTGGTCTGTCAGTAATTTTGTCATTTTCCTTCAACAGCTATACACAGTTTAGCTAAAAAAGTCCCGTATAGGCTCAGAAGGAATGACTTTTTTTTTTTTTAGTGCACGTTGTTAAGATTAAGGGTTGCACTCGACCCTTGTGACAGGGTTCTCACCTCGTAATGACGAACATCTCGTATTCCGTTTGGTTGTGATTGTGTCGACTACTAACTCTAGAGTACACTGTTAGCCGGGAAGGAGTACAGGAGGAGGAAAAAAGGTGTCTACACCTTCTTTACTCTTGATACGTCTTGCTTACTCCTTATAAATGGAGTAAAAATGGTAGTTACTCCATCTTAAACACGAAGGAGTAAAGATGTACACATTTTTACTCCGTTTTAAGAGAAGGAATAATGCGTGCAGTTTACTCCTGCAATGGGCATCTGCAAGTGAGTAACTCCTTCATTGACTCTACCCTTGAGACTCCATATGCAGTTCTGGAGAAGGAGTAAATTTACTCAATGTAAAAAGGAGTAAAAGATACTCCTCTGATGGTGTTCGCTATGGGACAAGTCATTTACTCCTTTTCAGGCATTAATGTATGTCTTTTCAGCTAACAGTGTACAGCGTACCGGTCGCCACATGCTTTCTCCTCGATCAGATTTTACATGAACAACAGGAAGCAAGTAAGAGCACGGTCGCTACTCATCACATTTGATCGTTCGTCCTAATATCTCCATTCGAAAGGCAAGTAATTCAGAGCACCTGAGAAATGCCCTCAAAAGGAAGCCCGTCACAGGACGACCCTGTACAAAGTACATTTGAATTTCCGTTAACTTTGAAACTTCTAATCAGCGTTTCTTTCCAACAGACAGGCTCCCGTGAAATACACGGAAACTATCAGGCGCAGTAAACGATGAAATCAAAGCCTCGCCCAAGTTAAATTCAAACTTTGATTCGCTTGCATGGAAAAATCCGTCAGAGAGCAGAAACGTCTACGTTTCTGCTCGACCGAGCGCAATAGAATGTCGCAGACGAATGGTAGAGCTCTGCCACGAGCGCCCCTCATTTACATGACAATGACGCATGTTTGGTGACACTGCTTTGTGAAGTCGCGCACCAACGTACAGTCCAACTGTTAGACACTCGCACGATTTTGTTTTGCCGTCTTTCTTTCTTTTTTTTTTTTTTTTTGGGGGGGGGAGGCGTTCGCAAACGCACACACACATCTAGTGATGATGCCCGAGAGGTATCTGTTTTCAATTGGCTGTTGGACGCATGCCGTCATGTTCGCAGATTGTCATGTAAATTGGTGCCAGTAGCAACTCTCATGACAACGAGGTTTACGTCTGTCGGCTGTTTATTCGCGTGGGTATCGTTGGAACTGCGAGCACCCCTCGGGCCGTAAATTTTCTGCCTGGGAAGACTCGCTGCCGATGTTTGACGACTCCAGTTAGAATGATAGGAAAAGAAGACCATTTGAATATCTGTGTGAAGAAATTAAAGACGAAGTATTCAGCGGAGGAGGAGGAAGGTGGTAGATGAGGCAGGGAACGCAAACACAAAACACCCTCAGGCTACGCGTAACAGACAAAGTCGGGTCTGAGTCTACTGTTCAGACGCTTGCAAATGCAAACGGCGCCAGCAGCTTCGAAGAGTGTAACAACCTGTACTGCTAACAGTGACTCCCAGTCAGGGATGCATGACCCGGGAGTGACCATGATGGAGTGTAGCATTCATCCGTGTACGATGACATGAACGAGGGCAGGGTAGTCCATCATCTCAATTAAAATGTTTCAACCAAAACGAGGATTTTCATTAATAGAGACCAGTTGAAAATCACTGCATTAGAAAGGATCGTGTCACATAAACAAGAATTTAGAGCAAAGATCGTGACGAACATGTAGTATACCGAAAAGGTCCGTTCTTTTGCGCGATGACTTACTTTTTGCGTTGCTAATATTCTCAACTGCGGCTTCAGCGGTTTAGCACGCCACCGTCAAACGCTTGCACGAAGTCCAAATCAAGCTGGGTTTATTCAGTTGAGTACGTACAGTGGGCCACCACATTTCCCCCAAATCCACGCCCCACGCGTAGGCGGCTGTTCATCCGGAGTTCTTCTTCGGCCCAAACTTTAATCACAACGGGGACCGACCGACAATCAATCACCGTGCATGCAAAGAAAAAGGAGCAAAGGGAAGAGGGCGATAAAAAGCGAAGCAGCGTTTCACCTATTTCCGACACCACCAAATGACCTCTCTCCAGGTTTTGCTTTTCCTCGCGCGTCATTTATTTCATTCCGTTTCACATTTTAGGTGCAGCGACGTTTTAGTCGTTTCCTAGCACCTCGTAAATCATAACACTAACGAGCTGTTTCTAACAACACCTGCTTTTTTCCCCTTCGCTCCATCTTTGTTTTTACCTGCAGTTGTTTTTGTGCAGTTTTCCCTGGCCCTCATTACAAGCATTGCTTTTTGTTTTTGTTTTTTAAGGTGGGAAAGATACAAGTGGCCACCTTCGACGGTGGGGTGGGAAACGCTTGTAGCCATCAGCGCTATGTGTCGTGCCCGTTGTCATACTTCCTCTATCACATTTCATTCTCGTCTCTCTGACGTTGCTGCTCATTAATTTTTGTCTGCTTATTACTTGTTCGATTGCTCTTGCATAGTTCGTTGTTTCTTCGAAACATTATTGCTGTAACACTTCGCACTGCGTGCTGTACAGTGTGCACTTGCACAATTTTATATTATTCGTTATCCACTTGCAGCATTGCCCTTTGGCATCATGCCTAATTCCCGACAAAGCAGAAGGCGGATGTTGAGGGCAGGTCGGAATTCCCTCTCTGGGAATTTTAAAAACGTCATTCGGAAACGAGCCAATGGCAGCACGCGACTGACAGACCTCTGACCCAAGAGCGCAGGCGGAGGAGCGCGCAGATGCATGGTGGGGCATGAAATTATGTTTCGAGGTGACGTCCCAAAGCTGATCGTGCAACTCTGATCTTCAAAATGCATTCCCTCGTGACTATCTAAAGAGTAAATTGAGCTTTTTGCACTTTGAACGACGATGACCATTATAACATGCACGTAGAGGGCACTGTGCTTGCTACTCTGTCATCTCCTGACCTTTTCTGACTGAAGGTGTTGCGCCCATGTTACATTCGTCAAAGCGTACTCAAACTTCCGATAAAATTGCTCCTACGAAGACCTGGGAAAATCGTACTTTCAATACTTCTCTTACGTTGACCCATCTGTGTTATTTTCTTCCCCTTTAACATATATATTTGTGCTAACGTGTTGTTATGTGGGAATTATGCGCAGGCAACACGCTCGCAGAGTCTGTTAGACATTATCATCAGTGTTAAAGTTATTACGTTGTTGCTGCTTGTTCTTCAAATTTTTCGTGCACTGAAGTGAACAAAAACGAGACCAGGCTATAGCTGTAACGTGTTTTCTGGTAGGAAATTGATGTAGGTGGCTGCTAATAAGAGGAATAAAAAGAAAATCCAACTACGGCCCGCAACGCGGATAACCATCACAGAACGCGCACGAAAATTTCTGCAATATTCTCAGCCATCTTTAATCCGTGTTCAGTGCGAATATAAATATTTTAATTCTTATCCAACTCCTATAAGTCCCAATCAGTGTGGCTCCCACAAACGCGCGGAGATCAAGTTTCAAGCCGCAATTTCGTGCAACAGCGGATCCCAAGTGGAGTACCACATGTTTCCCCACATAGAGACCGGAGCGCCCTCTAATGACCGTGCTCATTTACAATTCTGCCGATAATCTGGTGCAGTAGCTCGTTTGCTTCGTCTATAACCCTTTTCCTAGAGGCGCCCAAACGCCAAATTCAATGCCTGTTTCCGCCAAGAAGACTCGCTTGTTAGAATCGCATTTTCCTTCAGGCTTGCGTTAGATGGCGCAACGTACATGGTGATGATGATGGCGATAGCGATGGAGCCGGAAATGGCGAGGTGATGCTAAAAGCGGCCCTCTTAGGAAGTTGATCAGCTGTTGTTTTGCTCTCGCGGTGATTATGGGATACCCCCTTTTATGCGGGGATGGATTGGCGTATAATTGAGACTGTTGGAGTTGGGAAACGAGATAAGGTGTCGTTCAGAGAGTCATGGCTGTTTGCCGGGATTGGGTCTGCGTCTGGTGTAAATTAAGGTCCATGGGTGCGGGATACTATAGGGCGGCGTGGTAACGTACCTCAGAGATGGCTGTGTACCTTAGCCGTTATCCGCAGCAGGCGGGGAGCTAAGAGGCAGATACGAATCACTCGAAGAAAGAAAGAAAAGAAAATTTTCACGCGGCACAGGTTCCAAGGATGTCTTGCCAGTCACTTTAGCTCTGAACATAGTATAAGAGGAAATAAGCAGCTTCCTTGAGGAGGAAGGTTCCTTCCGTTAATTATGCAGTCCGTGTGGTAGACAAATGTTGCTTGAAGTATACAACAGTTAGTGCTGAAAGCAACAGAAGTAGAAGGGAATACCACGTGTCGTTTCATTAAATTTTCAAAACAATGTTAGTGAATGCAAAGATAGTGAAAATGCTAGTGATTGACAGTCGTAACTTGACGTTCCTGATTTGATCCTACAAACAAAGAAGAACGTTGGTGGCCTGTTCATGCTTGCTTCATTACCAAATCACGATGACGTCGTCTGCAACGGGCAGTCGCTCTTCGACCAATCTATCCATCGTACAAGCGCTATCTCGCCCTCTATTCTCCCGCTACTTCGCCCATGAAGGAGGGATGACCGATGTGGCTTGAAGATGATCATCAATTGGCCCCAGCCAGCCTTGCAAACGCTATTTGTCACGCAGGGCTCTGCCTGATAGATATTGTTTGTCCCCTCTGCATTGTTTCTGCTCTTGGCCTGCCATAATCTCCACCCAGCTGACCGCGATTGTCCCCTCGGGCACAGATGGCGCCACCACAGCTTTCCTCTCTATCGTCTGTCTGCGATGCCGTCTTTGTTTCGGTTTTACTTTCGGTCACTGCTGCTGCAGACAGCCAACAGTGGTTCTCGATTAACGGGATGTCGAGGATAGGAGGGTGTTAAAGGGATGCACACGATGATGACAGGAGTCGTCTGTTGGGAGCGATACCATATTGTCCAAGGTTTCTCCCGAATTTTTCCAAGAAAATTCGAATGTTCTTTTTTTTTTTTTTTTTTTCCCCAGTGTCCAAGCTAAGGAAGGATATAACTCGACCACGTACTACGCACCAGGAGCATTTTTCGCATTTAATTTTGAAGGGTCTCTGTTTCGAAGAGCTACTATTCATCTAGTGAAAGACGAAAATCCTAATGTCGAGACGACCAGAATATTTCCACACAGTGCTTTAACTCATGTTCGAATCCCATTTTGCACCTCCCACGGGAACTCAAGAACTTCAGAGCACATGAAGGTTGGAATGCAACTCATTTATTTAATTTTTTAGGAACATTCCGTTTTAGATAAACCGAGGAAATGAAGTCTCGATCCTTGCAGCGATATCGAAGTTTCTTAAAGAAGGAAANGGAAGGTCTATGCAAATCAAAGACAGCTCTACGTTCAACTGCAAACAACGTAAGCCAAAGAAATTCCCCGCCAATGAAGGCTGTATATGAACGGATATTCGGAGAAGAGCTTTTGTTGCGGTGCTCTCTCGCAAGGTCCGTATTATATGCTAATTCAAAGTCAACTTCATTCATGATCTTATCCCAAAAGGGTCCGTCCGTGTTGACGCGCACAAAGGAAAGGAGCTTCATCAGATAATAAGCCAATGGCTTTTTAAAAAGAACTTGGCCTCCGTGGAGGTTCATCCAACAAAGCCGAAATGATGTAGTGTCGGCTGGCCCATTTTCTTTTTTCGGTTCCTTCTGGTAATAAGAGCGACACTCAGGGTCTGTGATTGGCTGTAGCAGTCACAGGCAAAACGTCATCTTGTTCACTCCTGCTGCAAACTCCAGTAAGTGTATTTTATTTTCAACTAGCGATGATACAGTTACTGTTTTTCCACATTACAGATTGTGGGATAGCGAAGTTGCCTTTTTTCCTCATTTATTAATTCTAACATGATCTTATTCAACGATACTGACTAAAATCTCGTTGCATGATTATAGGGTAGGTTGGATTGTACTTAATTACTCTCATTTCGTACTTACACAACCCACGAAAACGAATACAAAAGTTACTCAATATGGAAGTCACGTGTCACCTTTCCCCAGCTTTGCGGTGAAGTCACAACTCGCTTTCTTTCTGTCTTCCTTATTGCCCATGTGCTCGCACACCAATACTCCAAGATGCGTCGCTAGAAAAAAAAAAAAAAAAATAAAAACCCTGAGTTCTACAGGCCTAAATTCCGACGTAGGATAATTAAGAGGATTACACTTTTTAGGCTAACTGACCGTAATGCCGTACACATTTCATTTATACCATCATGCTACACTCTAAAAACAGAACTTCACCGCATAACATGGCGATGACCAATCGCCATTCCGGATGATATCTTTTCCTGACCCTATTTGCCGGAAACGGT
>JARGYV010108162.1:0-26929 GCA_029532675.1 Ornithodoros moubata | reverse complement strand
CTCACGGGAAACCCAGGAAAAACCGTGAGCGGCACAGCCGATGACAGGATTCGAACCCACGCCATCTCCCAGTCTTTGCGTGAGGCGTGACGCCTCAGCCCACTCGGCCACGCTGCTGGTTCGACCATAGGATTCGATCCCGAAATCTTCCAGTCTTTGGCGCGTGCCCGGTAACTGCCAGAGACCGGGTATTTAGCTCACTACCCGCGGTAACCGATAAGCACCTGCACTATTTACTGGTAGGAATCTGGCATCAAGGGAATTGCGGGATTTACCCATAATGTCCGAAGTGTGGGAGTTGCTTGAATACGAACGGCATTAAGACATATTATATGGCTTATTAATTACATGAGGCGAAGACGTCTTGGCGTCATTTGGGAACTAAATGCATTTTAATATTTCTTACGCACTAGCCCGCAGGTGCGATTCAGATGCATGTGGTGAAACTCCAACAAATGGCTTCAATATCCTCTCCCAGTTGAACAGCTCCATATACAGTATTGGTCCTCTTCGCCAGACAGACATCCAACGGCCATTGCCATCATCGAAGTTTCATGGCGGCGCCCATGCGATATGTGTGTTACAGAGTTGAGCCGCGTCTCGATTGCTTACGGGTGTGTCGTAGTTCATTTCCTGCTCTAATCATGTTACGGAACATGTCACTCTACTCACATATAACAAGTCATTCTGCTCTACTCTGCCCTTGTTCAAAAAGAATTACCTGCCGATTGAAATCCTACAGCAACACAGTCTTCGTTCCAAAGACTACATTCCCACAGCGCATCGGCTTTGCAAAAAGATGTGAGAGGGACCGAGAAATAGAAAAGGTAACCCGTACAAGTGTGTGCGAACATGCTAGTTTAAGACAAGCAGACGTCTGTATGAGTTTCAGTTTTCAGGCTGCCTGCTTTGCTGACCATTATGTCTGGCAAAGAGAAAATAATGATGGGCCAGAGTTCATCTTTCATGATGGCCCGCCTTATGCCAACGGAGATGCTCATTTGGGACATGCTGTTAATAAGGTATTGTGCAGGCAATGCGATAACCCGTAAACATGATCTAATCAGTAGCTTACATATTTGCAAATCGTGGCACCAGATTCTGAAAGACATAACGACAAGATACAAATCACTGTCTGGACACCGTGTTAATTTTATTCCCGGGTGGGACTGTCATGGGCTGCCGATAGAAGTCAAGGCAGTTTCTACCACTGACAACATTTCTGCCACCGAGCTACGCCAGAAAGGTACGAAGTATTCAAATTAATAATGCATTGGGGTGTCTGTACGTGTGACTGCACATGAAAATGTGTTTGAAACACATTAACATCGGTAAATCTTCTCGTACAGCACGAAGATTTGCTGCTGATACTATCGCAAAACAGATGACTTCATTTAGAAACTGGGGTGTTATGGCAGACTGGACAAAGCCATACCAGACGTATGACCCTAGTTATGTTGCAAAACAGCTTCAGGCCTTCATTTCACTCTACGAGAAGGTAGGTGTGTTACAGACACAGCTGACTCTGAGTGAATAAATATGGTTTTCAACTTTGAACTTCACCTGCAGGGCTATGTATTTCAAGATCACAAACCAGTTTTCTGGTCACCTTCTAGCAGGTAACGAAGCTGTAACATACACACACACATAACTATCCGACTCATACAGCAGCGATTTTCCATCAGGACGGCACTGGCTGAAGCAGAGTTGGAGTATAACAAGTCCCATGAGAGGTAATGGAAACAGGAGGGTGCTCACAAAGAAACATGTGAATTTCTTTGCTCCAGATGCTTGAAAGACATGATATTATGACAAATATATTTCCAGCTGGTCTGTCTTTGTGGCATTTCAACTGGCCAGAGTTCCAGATGCTGGGTCTTCTATCTTGTGTAAGTGTATTCAATATAAGAGTGCTTGAACCAATTGTACAAACGGCATTAATATGCCAGGAGATAAGCACAGGGCATGGAATGAAGTGCCGACTTATGTAACTTGTAATACACAGTTACTTCTGAAAGCTGTACATCTGCAGTACGAGACACTAAATGTTATTATGCACTACGTTTACAGCTGGAGATGCCAAAGTTGACGCCCTTATCTGGACAACTACTCCGTGGACACTGCCTGCAAATCAGGCAATCTGCTACTCAGAAAAACATGAGTATGTCTCAACCGTCTTGCTTCTGCCATCTTTGCTTTTTTTTTTCTAGCAGAAACGTACAAAATGAAATGAGGCAATCGGAGACTAGAAAAGCTAGTAGTGTGAAGAAAGAATCTGCCTCAAGATATTTTTTGTATTCTACCTTTGCTTCCCAGCCTCTTGTTTTCTCACTGGTGGGGTAGAACTACAAGATGACGCCAGCACATTTCTGTGTCTTATCAGCAGTCTCTTATTTACCGTACTCATAGAACTTTGTTTCCCCTAAAGGTACTGCATTGTGCAATCTGAGGCTCGTGGAAAGTACTTCCTCGTAGCATCTGATGCATTGGACACTGTACAGCATCATTTGAAGCAGACATTAAAGGTTCTGACGAGACTCCCAGGTCAGTTATTGATAGCTTTACATATCTGTCAACAGGCAAGACACCATTTCTTTGATATTGCTGCACAGGTGCCTTGTTGAAGGAAGCCACATATATACATCCCTTACGTCCCGAAAGAGAGCAAAGGTTAATAACAGGGGACCACGTGACAATGGAGAAAGGCACAGGATTAGTTCACACAGCACCAAACCATGGCCTAGAGGACTACCAGAATGCAATGAAGCACAAGATGCCCTTAGATGTAGGGCAATTTTTGCTACCCACCTATGGCATACTGCAAACCTGTTCTTTTGTAGTTCGTCACCAAGATCGTACAGCGATAGTTTGAAACGAAGAGAAAATGAGTTTTATGCTCTCTGTTCTAGGAATGTCTGGTAGATGAAAAAGGATGTTTCACAGCGGACGCTGGGGAGCAGCTCGTGGGACATGAAGTTTTAGTATCGGGATCTCACATGGTGTTGAAGCTTTTGGAAGATCGAATCGAACATGTTGGGAAATATACCCACAGCTACCCTTATGACTGGCGTAGCAAGAAACCTATAATTGTGCGGTCTTCACGGCAGTGGTTCATAAGCTTGGATCATCTGAGGATAAAAGCTGCAGTAAGCAAATATTTTAGTAGTTTCATGTAAATGTACATTTATGTGCCACATTTGTGTGACAGGAATGTCTAAAGGACGTAAAAATAACACCAGAGAGTGCACGGAAGATGTTTATGAACCAGCTTGAACAAAGGCCACACTGGTGTATCTCGAGACAACGTTTCTGGGGGGTTCCCATTCCAGTGATTTTTAAGGACAAAACTGCACTGACATCAAGGTAAGCTGAACTCTAAAACTAGTACTACTTCTCTTCTTATCTGAAAAGAAAAATTGCACATTTAAGAGTACATATTGCAATATTGTAGGGTGACGTACTAGATTACGTGCAGATTTCGGGTCACGTGCCAGATCATTTGAAAAACATATTTTTTACATTTGTTAGCCGAATAGTTTTTTGACCTTATCTAGCATAACTAAGGAAAGGGGATCTAAACAGGCATTGTGCTGCATAGTTGCACAGTGACATTCTACTGTAAATAATATATTGTTAAGAGGGGTGCGGTTTGTTAGCACAGCTGTTGGCTGGGTGCAAGTATGAATGAATGATCGAAGCCCGCGCAAGTGCGGGACCGAATCGCAGGAGCTGCTGATGATTGTCAGGATGAGGATGATTCAATTCTGCCTTACAATATACTGAAATTTATCTAGTTGGATGTCAGGTAGTCCATCATTGCAGGAAATTTGTGGACCACTTATGTAAACTCATCTTGCAAGAGGGGAGTGATGTCTGGTGGACAGCCCCGATGGACAAACTTGTCCCACGAGACATTCGAGATGATGTACGTAAAGCGAACCTTCCAGAGCAGCTTAAAGGCTTGGTGGTTGGGACAGGGCCTGTGATTTTCAATCTGTCGACAGCTCAAGTTGGAAGCAGATGACAAGATTGAAAAAGGAACCGACATAATGGATATCTGGCTGGACAGTGGTTTCAGCTGGAACATCGTTCTTCCTGGTATATTTACAAAAATATTTACTGCAGTGATTCCTTCTGCAATATCGACAGTAAATGTTGTATTGCAGAGTCGAAGCAGTCAGACATCTGCATAGAAGGTGGTGACCAAATCAGGGGATGGTTTCAGTCGTCACTCATAACGAGCGTCGCTCTTCGAGACCAGGCGCCTTACAAGTGAGAACGTTTTTGTCACACTATGCTCAGGTCTTTATACTTTTTCTTCCTTGGCAGGCATATTTTCCTTCATGGTTTTACACTGGACTCTGAAGGAAGGAAAATGTCCAAGTCCCTAGGAAACGTTATTGACCCTCATACACTAATGAGTGGAGGCAAGGTATGCTTAAGATTTTGTGCTGACATTTATTCTTGACGAGTGGTAATAGTGGCCTCGACAGCAAAGTCACGCGCATTGCAGAAATGCAGCGAAATCAAATCTGCTGTAAATGGTGGGAAACAAATAGGCAGCATAAACATCACTGTCAGAAATAGTCTTGCTTCATGCATGCTTGGATGCTGAGAAAGTAGGGATTATGACAAGCCAGAGATAACAGAAGGAAAGCAGGAGTTCATAAGCAAATGGACAGTGGTTGCAAGTAAGATATCTGCTAACATACCTTGTTCTTGATGCAATCAGGATGCTAAGCAGGACCCTGCCTACGGAGTAGACGTATTGCGATGGTGGGTTGGAAATCATGCTAGTGACAACGAAAATGTGATAGTGGCAAAACATGTACTTAGTGACTGCCACAACGAAGTTTTAAAGGTAAGCGATTGCAAAGGTATTCCAAGTTCAGGATAACTGTGTTTCTTATCAATAGCTGCGAAACACACTGAGATTCTGCCTTGGTTCCCTTCAAGACTTCTCGCATGAAGCACATTTATGCTCCTATCAAGATCTGTTGCCTCTTGACCAGTTCATGCTGCACCTGCTGTACGATTTCAATGCAAAGGTAAACACACTCTGGAACATTTGTGTCAACCGTTCAACATTTCAGTTGTCTTTCCAAGTGATGCCTCCGATTATAATTGTACATTGTCATTAGGTTACATCACGGTACGAAGACCTCCAGTACAACCACGCTTGTTCACAGCTTTTAAACTTTGTGGTAAATGAAGCATCTTCACTATACTTCCAAGCTGTTAAGGACAGGTAAATTACAACTGGCAACCTTAATCTTCTGTCTTCTGTTAATTTCTGATAGAGTGGGGTGGCTCCACATGTTCAAGACTACACATTTGTGATGAGAATTTTGTTGCACTAAAAAAGTTTTAACAGTTCAATGCCTATCACAAAGCAAAATCTGGAGCTTTCAATTGAAGTCAATTTGGTGCATTCTCTTATACTAAATCGTAGTGCAACACTAGCGAGCCATACTGTTGTGCATCAATTAGTCCTGTCTGTTTCAGGCTTTACTGTGACCCCTCAAACTCATTAACGAGACGGTCCTGTCAGACGGTGTTGAGCCACACTCTAAATGTTCTGTCACGATTGATTGCACCACTGTTACCGCATTTGTGCGAAGAAGTGTTTCTACACCATCCTGAAAGCCAGTGGGGTACGTATGTTTACCTTCACAATCTGCCTACAAATAGATGCTCTCCAGAAGTGTGGGGAGGGAAAGGTACAAGAGTAAATGCATATATCATGCTATATTATTGCATAAATGCATATTATGTATCCTGTGTTATAGTTGAGGCTACATTTGATTTTGATCTATACAGCAAAGTCAGGAGTTTTCAGGCGTAAATGGGAATGCCTTCCAAATGAATGGCAACAGGAGCACTTTGAAAAATTGAAGGAGCCCTTGTGGAAACTGAGAGATGCCATAAATAAGTTTGCCGGCACCAGCTCTAAAGAACACGATGTCATCGTATCTGCAGAACATAACATACTGCGTGTAAGTAGCTGCAACATCCATTTTACATCCTTTCGAGCAAAAGTTAATATAAAAACGAAAGCCCACGCTTCTATTCCAAGAGTGCTGGCGAGACCTTTTCTGTGTCGTCTGCTTCTTCATCCTGGTCCGGCTTAGTTACAACGAATTGTCCACCAGCTTGCTTGTATTAATGGAATTTTATGAGTAGGTTAACGTAAACAATGCCTCCTTTTGATTCAGTAAATATTTCAGTGTTGCACGTCTATTAAAATTTTCTTTTTCTATAATTCAGAGACAATTAGGCATTACTGTACTTGGAAGACTGACATGTTTATATACCTGTATTGTTGCTGCAGAAACTTCAAACTGAAGACGTAGCGATTCGTTCTGGTCTGACAGACATATTACAAGTTGCATCCGTAAGATTCGTGGGATCTCAGGGACTACAACAAGCAAAGGGCAACAGCACTAGCAAAATCTTCACACTGGATGACGGTATGCTAGAATGAAGCTGTTTAAGGTTTATGTGGGTTTTAGGATGCGTACAGCTGACGCCATATAAGTGAAATGGTGTTAATCCTGTGCTCCTAATTTCGGATACAGGTTTACAGATAACTGTCCAGCCCACAACATACATCCTGTGCGACCGCTGCAGAAGACATGTTTCCAAGCAACTCGGACAGCTCTGCAATAGATGCGCCGAAGTGCTAGAGGAGCGCCAGCTGTTGCTGCAAGCGTGCTGATAGGACGTACGAAGCAGACAGCTTCCTTTCAAGTCATGATTGAAGTTTCCATGAAGAACACCTATTACTATTCGATTGAGAAATTGGAAACGTGTCAAAGTCAGATTCCTGGTCTATGTATTTTTGCTGTGTCTATAAAAAGTCTCAGCAATATACATAGAGCTAAAAGAGAATAGATGAAAGTCACTTATATTACAGTTAATATTATTATAAGAGCCTTTTGTTTTTGGAGGAATGCGGAAAACAGAGGTGTCAAGAACGGAGCTTCAAAGCTACTTTGTGAAGTGCAACAGCCAACTTCTGGCTTCTGGCATTGTCTGGGATTAAGTTGATCACCCTTGTGATTAGCGTCTCCGTCTCGCTCAGGGGAGGATTGCGGGACCGCAAAATGTTCACGTCCTGGAACAGGAATTGTAAACGAGATTTATTGAATTTGTAATAAAATGGATCTTCTAACTCTCACCAGTGTCTGCAACCATGCACTGAGGTCTGTTGGCAACTCTGCCAGCTTGACATGCATATCTGTATCACCCATGATGAGGTGCTTTATCCGCTGCCCAGCAATCAGCAAAAGTTGCGATCCAAGTACAGCTCTGTTGTTCACAGATGATGCCACCTGTCAAAGCAAAGTTTCTCGTGTGAGGTCTTTTCTCTTTTTTTGTCCACGTTCGGTACGCCTTTTGAGCACTTTGTATTGAGCAAATCAAGGAAGTCGATAACACGGTACTCGACCACAAGTTGAAGGCATCCTACCTCTTCAGCGAGTGTGTCATGTCCTCCTGAATAAAGCTCGCAGACATACTGTCTTCGCACCATATCAGAGTCTACATTCCAGGTATCGCAGAGGTCCATAAGACGTCCAAACCAGGAAGATGCCTGCTGTGGGGCGTGAGCTGTGTGGTCAGGTATGGACTGGGCAATGCGTGTGAGACAGTGCATGATGAAGCGACCACACGGTGAAGCGCCTTTCGAGTCTGCTGGGTGTGGGAGGCTCAAAGCAGAGGGAGACAAGGGAAAATGAAAGTCGTGGAAGAAAGCTCTTCTGGACTGGAACAGAGCATGTCGGTGATCAGCATCTGCATCGTAATCACACGAAGGGAGACTGAATACTCACGGAAGAATTAAAGAAGGACAGTGGGTGGACCGAACGAAGTCTGAAGCAGACCACAGCCGACATGACCACTGCCAGCTGGTGGTGAAGCTCCACTATGGCATAGTTTGGCGTCTGTTGGCTGATGGCATGAGCCACCAGTGGCTGTGGGCCTTGACTCTCCTGCCCTTGCCAGAGGGGGTCGGATGGAAGTACCGGCAATGCTTCAACCTCGGGTCCAATGGCTGCCTGATAAAAAGCATAGCTGTTGTGTCAAATGCCATCCCTTCATCACTGCTAGGGGTGGAGTGTTTTTCTGGGGGTATCTTTTTGTGAACTTGAACTAAAAAATCTGAAAAGGAATTTTACACTCCTGCACGTAAGTTTGTGGAGAGCTACAGTTGGTTGTGTGCTATCCAGAAGTAATGTTAAGAGCACAAAAAGAGCAGTACTAAAGGGCAGTTGGTTGTGAGTTGTTGTCCAGTAGCTTACATCCAAGATGGTTTCCAAAAGGCACCGACAGAAGTTGACAAATTCCTCCAGGTGAACGTCGCTAATTTCGACATCCTGTTACAATAATGCAATGTCAGAAAAGCTGTATCATGGCACATGCGGTGACCAGTTACAAATGCTCACCCTTCGGCACAATCTGTCCTTTGGAGTCTTTCCCACCTGTATTGGGAATATGTCCTGCTTTAGCCCACTCTCACGTTAACTCCTCAATAACATTACCTTCTCCATAAGAAGTGCCAATGCTTCAAACCTCTTCTGAGCAAAGGTCTTCCACATGATACATCCCACACCTGCAGGAAGCCGAGCTATTACTACTGAGCACGATTAGCATCACGTGTCGTTTGCTATTCCTGGAACAGAAAACAACCCTCACCATTTTTAAGGATGGTGCTCGAAACATGTGAGAGGAAGTCGATAGCCTGGGAGAGATGGCACATGCTGTCATGGTCCTTATCCCACCTGACTACATGCTCCCAGGCGCAGTTGGCCAACAAGGAGTCCGTCTCCAGTGATCGAGTGAACCTTTTCCGCAGCTTCCAGAACAAGTCTGGGCACGAGAACAATGCGAACAATTATCGGGAACTGTTTTCACTCTCACTCAAGGAACTTACAATCCAGCTCTTCCTGCTTCACAGCTCCGAATTTTGACGGCACAACAGCCTCGACAGGACTTGCCTTCAATGTGGCGAGCCGTGTCACACCTTCTGGTGACAGGCCAAGGTCGCATGCCCATGCTGCTACAAGCTCAGTGACGACTCCTAGAGGTCCAGATAAACTTAAACTTATAGCATGGCCACCTGGTCAAACACAGTGTGATCAAGTAGAGTACCTTGGCCACTGGACTGCAGGGATGAAAGTGAGATCTCCTTTCGCGCCGGAATTTTCTTATCGTCGAGTGCGCATTTCAGCAGGGTTCCGAGCATCAAAACGTCCTTTAGCTTCATCAATAGTGTCTCCCAGTGGTCAAACTCAATTACGACGGGCTCCCAGCCTTGTTCCTCTATCCCCTCGTCGTTGATAATCACCGGGTCGTCACGATCGCCACTGCCGGAGAGTGATTTTGCTGGTTCCTGCAGTACAGATGCTCCTGTTATCAATACTGACGTCTAAACGCAACAGTTTTTCAGATGAACTAACTCAACAGTGCCACAGAGCCAAGACTAGTTACGAGTACGTACAAAGACAAACAAGTAAGCCTCAAAGCACTGAGCAATAATGCACAGGTTCACGCATACATGCAAAAAAAAAAAGAGCCACTTAGTGCAGGCACAGAGACTGGTACCAGACCGCCCTGATTTATCCTGGTAGAGAGAAGGCTGTTTCACCTTTCCAGCTGACATGTACTTGGCTGTCCTGTCTGTGCAAGTCCGCGGTCATTCCTCATTGTGAATTTAAGACACCGGCTCGCCTGAGTCAGCACGACCTTCCTAGTAAAACTTACTTTCAAATTTCCTTCAGCACTTTCCCCTTCCTGTGGCTTCTTGAGGAAGAAGCCTGCCACTGACCGGCCAATGGCTGCTCCCGTGCAAGAAGCCAGAATGTTGGGTGATGCGGCCAGCAAGTCTCGTATTTTCTGCCACCAGGTAGAAGCAGGTGACGATGCAGTGAATGATGCTTCGTTACCTGTGCAGTAATTCAATGGTGATCAGGAACATGGAATGAGACGTGGCTAAGCTAGTAACCGAGTTGTACAATTGTCAGTTGACACACGCTGGCAATGACTGCCACTGTAAAATACATTTTCTTCCAGCCTCATGAGAAGGAGGACTGTGTCTTACCTACTAAAGAGGAGACGAATTTCAAATGCTTATGAAACGCAAGCCAATGGCTCCACCGTTCAATTATCAAGTCCCCTGAGAGCCAGTACTGCACCAGAGATTCCTAAAAATGAAGCACAAACAGATAATAGATGTAAACATAGAAAGACTGCATCTCGTACTACAGGATCTGTGAAAGGGACTAGACTCACAACTAGAATGACAGGTGTGATGCCAGATCTGGTAATTACGTCTTGAATAGTTGACTGGTTTCCGTCTGTCTCAATGGCCACAGAGAACAGGCAGCGACCTTGAAGAAACGATAACCAGCGAGACATCACTTCAGTATCTTTTATGGACTTCATAATGCACACTCTGTTTTCATCACTTTGGCTAAGGCCAGCTACTGATCACTTGATAAAAAAGTTCTTCTCACCAAGATCACAAAAGTTGATCCCTGACTTTGTGGCTATGGGCAGAGGTGACGTTTCTTCTTTCTCCAAGTGAGTTTTGAAAAGGTCGAAATGACTAAGGAATTTATTGAGCGTCATGGCCTCATCTTCAAAAGTGACTTTCTTCTGTGCTGATACCCAAAAGGGTGTATAAAATATTACTTGGGAGAGGAGATCAAAAACCAAAACTGCTGGCAGATTGAGTTCGCTGGCAAGAACCTGTGAAAGAAACAGCTTTCAGCACAGACCTCAGTCATCCACCCACAAATATATAGACCTCAGGAATGAGGGTAGAGCTTATGTTTCCATCCTGGTCCATTGCATTGTCTTTATGTTCTTTCTGGATAGCTTGGTACAAATGGCACATCTGAGTCAGACGCGTACAAGACTGAAGCAGCACCCTAGAGTCGTAACTAAGATGTCCATTCTCTGGAAAATCAGGCTTATATGAGTCTCTTCGCTAGAATTACTGAAATCCCCAGTACAAAGACCTTACAAACTACCGTAAGTCATAGCTCTGTAGCTAAGACAGAAAGAAAAACATACCTTGTTCTCTCAGCCCATTCTCCAGAACATTTTTGACACTTTTGAGAACTTGCAATGATATATTGGCAAAAGAGGTAATTCTCTCTATGCCCTAGAAAATAAAAAGAGGGGGGAGGCAAAAAAAAAAGCAAAAGTGAGTGGGACACATTTGTTCCACCCAGACGCAGCAGATTTTGAGCTTAAACTGTAGCAGCAGGCAAAACACAATAATGCCTTGAATGCTTGGCTTCTTAGTGCTCAGGATTACCAAATAGGTAATCTAATTTGACAACTTATTCAGCAGACCAGCATACGCTCTTGTAAGTCTCTCTTCTTTTCACAAAAGCTTTTGGAAAACCATTTTATGTAGGTTCATCACGAGAAAGAGACAGACACTGATGGTCAATACAGAGCTTATCTACACCTCTCTTACCTGCAGCTGCATATTTGGAGCCTTCATATTAGAAATAAGTGTAGTCAACTTTTCTATAACCTGCCCTGTAACAACAAAATACAGTCACAAAGGTGGGTATGTGCACACAAGGAAACAGCAAACACTGAAATTATTTACACAAAAAAAGTACCAGCCATCACTGGACTCACAAATACAAAAAATAACCTGACCTTCATCCATGCTGTTGTTTTTCATACATTCCTGGACTTCATTTAGTAGCTGGCAGTCTCGAGCTCTGTTTCGTTCACTACACATGAGAAACAAGGTTATAAAATGAAAGCTATCAATCTGGGCGCAGTGACACAGTAAAAGTTATTGCAAAACTTCTGACTCTTTACAACTTTCAGCACTCACCTCAGAACCCTGTGAAAAGGGACAACTATACAGTACAGGTTTCCTTCAGAGGTCAGGAAGCAGCACGGATAGGTGTTTGTTCGCACTGTCCTCACCAGTACGTTGTTCAGACCAACAAGGGTGTAATTGTTGTACAATAACCTGAAATGGCAGATTAAGGTCATGACTTAACGAGCAAGACAAGTATCCCACCTGCCCGTCTTGCCCACATCAAAAGCAGCTACCCTAGAAGACTGATGGGGACACCAAACCTGCAGACGTGGAACAGACATCATTTGATTCACAAATTTTATGCACCATTGGATTGCAAAAGTATCTACCTCCAGTATCCCCCAACGCTGAGCATAAATGATCAAGAACTGAGCTCTTCTTGAAACACCGTTCACTCTTGTCTCTGGCGTTGTGTCGTCCACTTCAATCCAGCCGCACACAGCATCACGATAGCCTAAAAATCAGAAGGCCCTCATGTACCCTATTAATCAAGCTACAACAGCTGACATTTCAATTAACTATTCGGATTATTATTGGAGCAGGATGTATGTAACATGGTACCTTTCAAGATCCTTGTGGCTATACCCTTGAATACATCAAAGAGAATGATCCTGCCTACACCATCTGTGACAGCAGCATGATTCTTGTTTGGAGATAAACAGATCTTACAGCCTTGACGATGGCGATCGTATACACCAAACCTACAAACAGTTTGCATCTCCTGGCATACATGCTGGTATTCTACTGATCTGGTATACATGAGGGGCACCACCGGTAATGTCCGTCTATTTATACGGACAGTAGACATGGACATTATGTGGAAATTACCTCAGAGGAACCTGTGTTGCTGGTTCTAAAGGCAGGGCTTTGCTTTCATCTGTCACATTCTTTCTCCTTCCTAGAAGGCTCCTGAAAAATACACGCACGTGCAAATGTTTCTTGTCCTCTAGGTGATGCGTCTGTCTTCAACATTACGTCAACATTACGTCAACATTACGTCAACATTACTGCTCAATAACACAAAAGAAAATAACTTACTCAGAGATGAAACTTTTCAGCCGGGAAGCCACGGCTGAAGCAACATCCGAAAGCAGTGGTTGTATACTACCCTAAGCACACAATAGGAATCAAAGTTTCATGCTACAGTGTCGAAACTGGGTCAACCTGAACTGACTGCCAAACCAGTACCTCCTTGGCATAGTAGAAGCCTAAGTAAGGATCTGAGCCAGCTGCCATTAAAAGACTAGAAGCAGATGCGGAGGCACGGAATGTCCTTCCCTGAGGTCTTTGGATCGATTCCAGAGCCATCTGATCAAACAGTGTCGGCAGTGTGGTTCCTAGGAAGGCAATTATTAAAGCAATACAAAGGAGATGATATCACTTATGACTTGCTCAGGGTTTTAAATATAAACCCACCTGCCATTTCACAGTCTTGAACATGTGTTATGTCCCGCTGTCCCCACTTCTTATAGCTAAGCGGTGGTGGTGTCACGGAGTTCCAATTACCAGCAGCGGCTTTGAAAGGACAAACACAATTTTCCTAGACACAAACAGTTGAAACACCAATGGAGGAGGAATACTGTGTAAAATTTTGCTCCATTACCTCTAGCCAACTGATTTCGGCAAGCCCTCAATGTCTGGAACAGGGCAAAGCCTTCGACGCAAACCACAGCTTGAGGATAGATAACATACAGCTCATCTGGCTGAAATGGATGCGTGTTCTTCAAGTTACGAGATACACATTAAGCGATGCAGATGCAGACAAATGAGAGAACTGGCGAACCTGTTCGTTGAATCCACTGAATCGGGGTGGTTCATAAGTTTGGCATTTCAGGCCCAGCACGGGTTCCTCTTGCAGGAGTTGGCTCAGCAGGGAACGGCCATCCTGAAATGCATGCCACAGCACGGTTCACTTTATACCCACTGCCCTAAGGCTTGGAGAAAAATAAACTCGTCTCCAGCTTATTTTACTTACATCTGTGTAAATCTGAATGTAGCCGGACTTGAAGCCAACAATAGTACAGGTCCAGTCTGGAGCCCCTTGATAGCTTCTGAGCCACATCAAACAATGTTGTTCATTAGAACCAGAATCGGTCTCACCAAAACTTGACAGAGAAACATTTGATAGATATGTCAATTTCATTTTGCCAAAATGTTGAAACACATGAAAGGGCTTGTTACTTTAGAGGGAGGGCTAATTCTCAGTAAGGAGAAGGAGCTAATGCTGTGCTCCCAGCTAAATTCCTAAATCGGACGACAGCATATTTGGTGATCTTATCCTAAAACAGGTAATCAGAACCTCTCTGTATCATGACAAGAGTGCGGATTCAGTTCAGTGCTTCTATAAAACAACATGCTTGGAGGCAATGCTTACTGGCGAAAAATAAAATTGTATAGGCGACACAGATACGAGGAGAAGGATAATGTAAATGTAATAACTTCTAAACACTGCGCAACTTTTGCAAAAACTTTTGCAAAAAACTTTTGTAATAACTGCGCGTTTGAGCTTGTTCCCCTTTCTTGCTGCAGGTGCCATGGGAAATGCCTTTTTATTGTTCATATGAATATTTCCCAGAACTGTAGTTTTGTAAACTTTACAGTGCTCGCATATCTTGAATCAATTAAAACTTCACAAGGATAAATGTATACTTAGAGTATTAAAGTGACTAAAGACAACAAGTCTGCTTATAATACTTACTTCTTCTGAGAGCTAAGTGGGAGGCACAACATTGCAGTAATCTCATCTCTAGAAAGATAAGGACGAAACCAGCAGATTATGCAGGTACTCCAACAATACCATGTTCAAGCCAATGACATCTTCATACCCCGTATCTTCTCTCAGGCAGCCATGGTACGATACTTCATACTTGGGATTGTCGAAGTCCCCTATACCAGTTTTCGCTGCAAATGAAACAACACACCGCTTTCGCCTGTCATTTCGAACATCCGCTGAAGACACAAGGGAGTCTTGTTTTTTTAAGGAAGTTACACTATGTGCCTTACCTGTCAGAAAGACAGCATATTGATTACGACCAAGAGCCATCACATCTGCGGTCGGCGATACTGACACTACACAGTCTTGCAACCACTTGTTTTTTACTTTTTCCTTCTTTTCGTATAGCACATCTTCTTGCTGCTCACTGTCAACAGGCCAGTCCCAACTGTCGTGAACTTGTCCGGATGACACACCAATACCTGAAAAAACATCACTGCCACTTGTCACAATAGAAAGAAAAGGTTGTTGATCATGTGATACCCCTATCAACGGCGATGACATAGTGATTAATGTACAATAATCTGACTACAACAGCAACACAAGTAATGTATGGAGCTGCTCATCTGTGTACACTTTCAATCAGCTGATTAAGACTAGAGCGCACGGCGTCAAATGTAATTTACCTTCATTGTCATTTAAATGAGGAAATAAAGCGCACTTTACATAATTTACGTCGTTAATGTAGCCAATACGGATGAGCTGACATGACATTTTTCACCGAGGGAAGAAATTTTTTACAACACAGCAGAATCCGCCATCATTAAATATCGTATCTCCAGAGGCCAGGAGTAGCCAAAGGAAGTCAGTCCTCTGCACTGTCAGCGCTGGCACTGGCATTAACACACAGTTGTAACAAAATCATTTTGGCGCTCATTTTAACTAAAATTTAGCTTTTAGGGATCAGTTACATTTTTGTCACAGAGCTTTACTTACTTACTTTCTTACTATTACTTATTTACTTGTTATTTACAAGTTTTCTTTTGTAGCTGTGCCCGTGCTGGCGCTGTGATCTAAAACTTCAAAATGTCGGGCATCCACTTCAAGTTTCCAGCGAGAAAAGACAACGACAAAGCAGCGGTGGAAGGCGATGGCAAAAAGGACAAGGATGAAGGTCCGGTGGAGCTAGAAAGCCAGTTTATAATGCGCCTACCGGCTCCAGTTGCTGCTCACCTACGGGCTGCTGTACGGTCGGGTGTGATGAACCTCAAAGATCGTTTGACGATCCAACTGGAACCTGACAACAGGCATGGCACAGTGCGATTTGATAAATGGGCACTGTCAGCTCGAGTGGTGGACCTGCCATCGATCATAGAGACGCACAAGACGTTGGACAAAAAGACGTTTTATAAGACTGCCGACATTTCTCAGATGATGATATGTAAGGAAGAGGATGACATGCCCAAGACCGACGAAGAAGAATCGCCTAAAAAGAAAGATAAGAAAGATAACAAGGACAAAAAGTATCAGCACCCACATGGCATAACACCGTCACTGAAAAACGTGAGGAAACGTAGGTTTAGAAAGACGCTGAAGAAGAAATACGTGGACTTCCCTGAAATTGAAAAAGAGGTAGGCCGAAGAGTGATTTCACAGGTTGTGAAAAAAAAAATATATATTTTGTTTTTCTAACAGGTTAAACGGCTTTTCCGTATGGACAACGAAGCAATTGGTATTCGCTATGAAGTAGTGAATGCTGAAGATGAAAAGAATGAAGGCAAAAATGGTCAGGGTGCAGAGCCTCAAGTGAGTGGAAGCTTCGGATCGCCGTCAGTGAGTGCCCTTTTGAACAGTAACTCTCAAAGCATGGACGTCGGAGAGCACGATCTGTTCGGCGAAGCACTGAGTAGTTCGGATGAAGACGATGTGATAGTGGACTCTGCAGGTGATGATGACTTGTCGAACAAGGGAAACCCATTGAGAAAGCAGGACAGCCTAAAGTCCGAGATAGTTACTGAATTTCAAAAGGGAATGCTATCACATTCCAGCAAGATGTCTGCTACCAGTGCTGCGACGGCGGCGGCAACAAAGTCTTTAGTCGAACAATATGTTGACGACTCCGACTTTGGAGGGCAGGTAGAAGAAGATCCGGAGCCTACAAAAGTCCTCGAAGATAGCTTCATGAGGAAAGACCTGGACGAAGAAATGGATGAGCCTGAGCAGGACAACTCGGCGTTGCTAGATCGTCTGTCGGTGTTGGAAAGGGAAATAGTGCAGTTGAAGGACAGGAGGCAGGCTCAGGAGTTGGAGGTAGCGTCTTTGGAGAACCAGGCTCTGAAGCAAAGGTTCCAAAATATTATAAATTCTCTGAAGATGGAGCAGAGCGAGAAGCAGAGAGAATATGATGAAATAGTGTCATTATTACATCAGTAGCTATGTGCCATTGTCTCAGCCTTTCATTGATGATGTTTTCACATGTAAATATGTATAGTATTTAATAAACTGCACAATCATTCTTAAAGGGATGGTCTCGTACCTGACGACATTTTTAAGACTGATGCCATTCGAATCGCCGTTGTGAAAAATGTCACTCTGCGGATTCTCTTCACCAGAAACACTGCAGATATTAAGTTAAACGAATTAAATTGATATTATATATAAGCAAATAGAAAAATGAAGCGCGGACAGCAGTAGTGTGGGAGTAATAGAAAAATATTTATTAGGGGTAGCCTGAGGAAATTAACGGTCGACGTTTCGACAGAGGCGCCGTCTTCGTCAGGACTAAATGGACTAGATATTATATATGTAAGAACATATTAAACCCTCACAAAGTGGAACATTTTCAGGGCACGCTTTCACTCGATGGTGTATATAGTTTCGTCTTCACGAACACTTTTGCTTTCTGTAAAAATGTGTAGGTTTTGTGTTTACTGCCCTCTTTGTAAATAAACTTCAGTCTTTGGTCCATATGGTCTTATAAAAAGTGAATTTATTTTATAACTGAGGATAATAACTAGGGCCGTGCTGTTTGTGCTTCGCGTACTCATCAGGACTTTTCCCGACCGTCCACTGCCTTCCAGTGGCTGGGTATCTCCTCATCCCGGGCATTGAATGGACGTGACGCGTTCCTCGCATATGAAATTCCTCTTCGCTCAAGGCTCTGTCGCCTCCAAAGTGGTCATGCATGGGACCTGCATGGATGAATGGTCTTCGCTCTGGGCTCACCGCAAATGATGGCCGTTCGGGGCTCAAATAGCGAAAGAAGTCGTGGACTTCGCTGGAGCGAATCGACGTAGTCTCTATGTCTTGGAATCTTGACTTGTGGAAGATATGACGTTGAGGGGAAAGGTTGGGGGAGAAGTCCGTGTTGTGAGCTCTCTGTTGTATGTCCTGAACAGGTACGCGTGACACATGCGATCGAAACGGGATGTGTTTCCTTTCGGGACTTTCTGGAAGTAAAAAAGAGTACGATAAATGGGAAACACATGTTAGGAAAAGGTCTGAGAAGAAGCTTCATTGACCAGACCACACCAGCCGGGTATCAAGGAGCGCAACACGAAATATAAAAATCACGACAAAAACACTGAACAGAGCGACCTTTTGTAGAGTTCACCTGCATCGCGAAACAGGTGACTTGAAAATGACGACATTTAGTGGCATTAGCGCTGTAACAGCAATGAGATTTGAATACACTAGGTATTTATTCTTTTTTATATATGTAATTGGTTGCTTTACGTCGCGAGACAGCTATGATCATGAGCGACGCCACAGTGGTCGGTCTGTAGATTAGCTTTGCCCCCTGAGGGTTCTCTAACGTGTGTCGAAATCTCGGCACACTGTATTTTACATCCCTCGCGGAAGACAGCGTGCCTGAGCAATCCGTACCCTGCCACCGAATTGCTGATGACCTCGGCCGGGATCGGGCCCGCATCCTTGGCATTGGAACTCGAACACGCTACCAACCGAGCTACCGAGGCGGTGCTCGTTACGTAGAGTATGGTACACATACCATGGTGCATAGGCTGTGGGGTATTCTTGCGAATGTCTAGACGTTGGGCGTTCGCTTTCGTCTTTCGAAGCAGTTCCTTAAAGATGTCTGCACGTTCATTCCCTTTAGGAGCGCCTGGTAAACGACTGGGACTGGGACGCTTTTCTTTCCTCGTCTTTTGAGAATTGTCTGCAACGACACAATATCCACTTCCAGACTACGGAGTAGGAGAGAGAATGCCGAAGGGGGTGCGATCTGGCTATCTGACTGATGACATCTATGTTGCATCTCTTCTTGGAAGTTAGGATTGACGACAAATGGAATTTTGAAATAGGGAAAAACGTTAGTCGAGCTAAGTTAATGAGCAAATAGAGCGTTCACCTGCGTGCTCCGTTTGGATGCCTTCGTCGACAGTCTTCCAGGAATGGCATGATTTACAAGGCTGCGAGTGGATTGAGAAAGCTATATAATGAGGTGAGTTTACCGAACAACTGCGTCGAACTAACGGCCTGCTAACAGGCAGTTCACGACATTAGTATTTCATCCCCATATGCTTTATAACAGTCATTTTTTATCAGACACGGTGGCATCAAACAGGCGCTTCAAACCGGGTGACCCTTAGTCTTCTCTAGCCTCACATGCTTATGACAACACCCTTAATGATCGTTATCTTCACTTGGGATGGTTCCCCTCTCGGATAGACGACGCATCACTAGATTGTCCCTGCTTCGCAAATACTTATCATCACATAACTCATTTTCGCAGGGCCTTCTTACTCCTGCTACATACGTCTCTTCCCGCCAAGACCATCCCCATAAGACTCAATGTCCTATGTGCCGTACGACTCTATTTTCAAATTCTTTTCCCCCGAAAACCATTCAGGAATGAAACCTCTTACCTGAACACATCACTAACCTTTCTAATCCTACATAGTTTAAGGCAGCTCTGCAGCAGTATTTTTGTAATGCCTACTATATATTAACTTTGTTGTTCTGTCTGTTGCCCTAATAATGTTGAATGTATGTACCTTTTTTTTTACCGCTTCATTATGTAATGCCCCGTAGGACCCTTAACATATCGAGATAAATAAATAAATATCGAACTAGACGGTACGAAGCAACAGTTCGCTAAAGCGTGGTAATTTGCGATTAAAAATATGTTGACGCAAGTTCTTCTGTCCACCATCAACAGCTTTTCAATTTCACTGCGTCAAACGGGAAAAAAGACACCACCAACCATAGGACCCACACTACGAATGGAACTGCTTCGTCTGTTTGCAGTGCTATAGTTCGGTATAACCGGGTCCGATTAAGCAAGCGGGGCCTACCTCTGTTTGAGTGCTCTTTGATGGTCTAGGCTGCGTAGTTGGAATCACACCAAATGGTTCCTTAGGTTCGAGTTCCACATCGTCTGCTTCACATATCTTACTGTATTTCACGGTGGATTTCGTGTGGCAAAGAGGTGGAGCATCGGGGGTCTTTACCACGCACCGCTTCTGAAAAAAAAAAAAAAAAAGATAATATAATTAAAATAAAAGGATAAAATGCTTCTGTAAAGTAGTGTTATCACGGGCTTGGTTCTCAAGCTTTGAGATACTTAAGCGAATCGCTATTTAGTTCCCTCTACAAGTGATACTAAATAGAATGATGAGAAGAGAGAGCACAAAAAGGCCATGGGAAAAAAGTGGAAGATTGTGCACACAAATTCATTTTGTTTGTAAATCATGCACCGGAACCGGAAAAGTTTGTAACTCATTTAAAGCTGAAGCCTCAAATAACTTATATATCAATCTGAAATTGTAGTGCCGTGTTAGAAGCGGGTCGTCAACTGTTTGACCAAAGTTTATTTTGAGGTCAATTTAAAATAAACATTTGCGACACATAATTTCGAAATCAGTGCCCTTAATCCCTATCAACACACTGCTAAATTAATTTCAAGCAAAACGCCTCAATATTTCAGGCGGATGCTGTTGGAGATGTCCTCCTTTTTTTTTCTTGTGTGTGTGTGTGTGTGTACCTTGCTTAGACTCATCTGGTAGCTGCTTTTTCGTGAGAGTGGTTCTTGCTTTTGGATAGCCTTGCTCGTTGCTTTAGCGTAGATCTTAGTCGTCCTGAATTCAAGTGAGATATGCATAATGTCACACACACTTGACTGCAAAGTAAAAAAAAAAAAAAAAAAAAAAGGCAACGTGATGTGGGCGCTTACAATATGAAGAGAATCAGGCATATCACAGCAGAGACACAGCACAAATAGCCATAGACCACGAAGCTCACTGAAAGTACACGGGTTTTGGTGTTTCCACTAAAATCGGACTATTATATCTTCAAATCAAAATCAATTGATACATGGATGGAAACGTGAAGTCCCATGATTCCTTTACCTTCACATTCGAGGACAGAGGCGCCTCCTTGTTTGAATGTCCTTTTCCAAGAAGGGCACAAGAAGCAGGAGCCAGAACCGTGGTAAGGAGTGTATGAATCATAGTCGCAAGGAATGCATTGCCTAAACTGCCCACCAGGGCTGAAAGTTCCGGGTCTGCACACGTCTGAAAATCACCGATTATTCAATAGACGTTAGGGTAGCAAAAAGGAGATCATACAGCAACGCTCCTTGTGCACGGT
The DNA here is from genome assembly GCA_029532675.1 of Ornithodoros moubata. Taxonomy (NCBI): domain Eukaryota; kingdom Metazoa; phylum Arthropoda; class Arachnida; order Ixodida; family Argasidae; genus Ornithodoros; species Ornithodoros moubata. The sequence continues at coordinate 5,753 of JARGYV010108162.1, read as the reverse complement.
GTAGCCACGCGCACAGCCAGATTGATTTCGTTCTCCGGTGTACACTGCGATAAAAGAACATGGTACAGACATTTGTAATACGAGGATTAGTGTCATGTTGGCCGTACCACGCAAATCGTGTCTGATCCTCGCCAGTATCTCCCTTTTCCCGGTCCTGATGACAGTCGTGCAGTCATAGGTGTCGCTAGCGTCAAGCGAGATGCTCGGGAACCAGAGGTGACCGGTCGACGCCTGATGGTCTTCTATTCGGACACCAGTTCCACGGGTCCATTTTACATCCGACACTTGAACTCTTTCGTGGGCGGTGCAAGGAAGCCTGAAAGCGTCACCTACTCGAATGTGGTGCCTTGTTACTTTCTTAGATAAGTAAATTGTACTGTGAGCATCCATAGCCATGACTGGGGTATGATGAACCGTCTGGGAACTCTCTTCTTCTTTTCTTCGTTAGTGGGACACAAGTGATTCCACAAGGAATCAACCGGAGCCTATTATGGTTCTAATATTACACTTTAATCTTACACCATATTTATATTGAATGTATCATATCTAAAGGCAGTTGAATTGCTTAACAAGTGGTAAGCTGTTTGCAATGGTGCGCTTCCAGGGTTGTAATGGTTTCAATGCATGATGCTCCGAACGATAGTAATGTTGACGGGAACAGTGGAACACCTGGGGATATATGTTGGTATAAGCCATGACAAGCAGGAAATGCTCCACTGTCTCATCGTGCTTACATCATGTATGTACCCGGGTGGAGTCTTGCATGGGAAAGATAGAAGTTAAGGAAAAAATCATCGCAGACATGTCAGATATACTTAAGTTTCTCATGAGGAAGTGCTATTCGAATTCAAAAAGTAGAACGGGTGCTTATAGTGAGCACGACGAGACGATAGTAAAAAAAAGTGTTTTGTATCTTTCTCGAAGATCCTGCGTGGGAGGACATTGACTGTGGGCCAAATAAGGGAAAATGAGGGCATTTCTGCCAAGCCGTCTGCAGTATCATTCTGTTGGATGCCACAATGACTGGGAAACGAAGGGTTTAAAGTGTCCGTAATGCGAGGAGGAACCGCGCCCGCTAGTGTGCGGAATAGTCAGCTACATGGATGTTTCACCAGAATCTTATTGTCGTTAGCGAATCAAGAATTTTTACGGCACATTGAACTTCAGCTTGCTGCACCATAGAGTGTCATGGCGTGTTTTCGTCACCCACACAGGGGTGAGCGACATACTGCTTTCTGACATTTACGTTGCTGTGCTGATGATAAGAAAGAGAAAAAGACAAAAACAACAGCTGTGCGCTGACCGAACGCGATCCTTGCCAATCGCCTTTTTGGATATGTTCCATCTTCACCCGGCATAACCACCACCACCAGCTGTGCACTGTTTTTCAGCGGGATGTTGCTGGTGGGGTGTGCCTCTTGAATAGGACAGTATAATGTCCCCAGCATATAACGAATTTTGTGACAGGTTTCCGCAGCCGCGACTATTGATTGTCCTGCTGGTTAGGTACCTCTCCTTATAAAAACAAAGCGGGAGAGATACCTAGCCAGCTGTGCCAGGTCGTGCGACTCGCTTTGTATAGTCCAGTAACGACCGTACTTTGAGCGTGCGTAGGTTCTATGAAAATTATCTCCTTATGCCTCTGTAGATACTTTTTATCGCCGCAGATTATTCCACGTGAAGTCAAAACAAACATGTTGCTTGCGGACAAAATGTAACCCCAGTGCCGTTCTTCTTTCTTTTTTTATCAGCGAAGGCATTTCAGCGTCTAATGAATACCAGGCAGAAGTGCATCTTTTCCCAGTAACTCGATGCCATGTGACTACAGTCGATTAGCTTAATTGTTGCAACAAATCTAGCATCGTAATGGATTGAGACACGCCAAGACCGAAGGAGCAGATAGCATTTTAAGAGTCATAATTTACTCTGTTCGATTCGTTTTACATGTTTCCTTATGGCGTGCACTTGCATATCCTCTTGTTGGTGCTGCCGCAGTATCCTCTCCAGTTGAAAGTCTGCTTGCAGTGTCTTTGGCACATGCCCCTGTCACGAGGACAACCATATGGACTACGGGTATTATCTAAATGAAATTGATAAAACAGCATGTTGGTGTCACACGAGGCAGGTTCGGTCACGTGCTTGGTGTTCAGAGCTGTAGTGGGCACCGAATAGCGGTGCATTTTGAGAGCTGTGGATGACAGAAGTAGCACAGCCTTTACAGCCAGCGCTTACATCACAAACGACCAGCAGACCCAATTCTCGGAGGTAATGAGATCGAATCCAGCTGTGCTGTAAGGGTTTGTGTATTGGATTTGCCCCTTATGGGGCGTACCTTTCACTCGGAACTTAGCGGAGCCGACTACGGCGAGCAGTTAACCACCATCACCAGCAGCAGCACGAGTAGCGTGCTACAGTTTCTCGGTTTCTAGTTTATACGCCGTTTTGTTGAAACTCAGATCTGAGTCGTCTGAGAAGATCACCCAACTGAGAATTTTTTCTTTTTTGGGAGGATGGAGTGAAGAGACGGCATAAGGTGCAGGTCGAAGTATGACGAGTGATATTGTAAACACTGGAATCTGTAGCTTCCAATATCCTAGTTCAGACATATACGAGTAAGATTGTATGACAAGGTACTCACGCAGACGTAACACATCGCCTTCCACGATAACCACAATGCCTGTAATATAGTGATTGTCCGTGAGAACGAAATAAGGAAAAGCATACGCTACCGAAAAACGCAGATGGCGTTTCGAACTGTCTGGGAGCCCGATACTAACTCAAAATCAGAAAGCAGAAGACGGTAACAGTGAAAGAGGCCATCTTCATCGCACGTTGTGCCCAGTCACTTCTGCTCGAGTCTCCGTAAAAGCTGCAGGCAATGATAAGTTATTGAGCCCTGACTCGGAAGCTTAATGGTAAAAAACAGTTGGATGCACTCAGCTGAACGTCAAAAAGTTGCCACTGAGGCTACTTCTACCGCTGTATTCCGTCCAAGAGTCGATACGAAGAATAACTTGACGTCGTCAAAGAATCTACGTATAAGGCAAACGTTTCATTTCCTCCTTCGCATACTTTTCTTTCGCTATCAGGAGGATGCCTCAAAAGCAGTGCATCCCGCCGCTCAGCGGACTTCCTTTGCAGCTAATACAGGCCTCCACTCCTACAGACAGAGTCGTCTGTAATATAGGGCTCAACGTCAAACGATACCCAATCTACATTCTGGTGGCCGACAAGAGCAGAAAACTGAAGATATCGTACTAGAGCTGACTTCCGTCGATCTCCACTAAAGTGGCCATGAACTGGACATTGCAAACGGCCGTGTCGAATGCAGCGCTCTATGCACCGAACTCCATCAAAGGATACCTACTCACCGCAGTGAATCTGCATTGTTTGCTAGACACACCTAATAGCAAGTTTATTTATGTAACAGAGAAGAACCAGAAAGAAGCCATGATGAAAATGAACAGGGAGTACTTACTAGGATACCGTCATGTGACGCAGACTTCTTTTCGCTGTTCACGCTCTGTCCGTTATTTCACGAAGTAAATGTCACACGTTTGATGATGTTTTATTTGGTATCGCAGATACATTTTCTCGTCTCCCAGGCTTGATCCGCTTTATCCGCGGCACTTGCACTCGTTCCTGTGAACGCCCCCGCAGTAGCCGTCAAAACCGAACGTGTCCACACAGTGCTTCCGACACATGGCGCGGTAGCCAGGACAGCCGTAGGCGTGCTCAGTGTTATCTGGTTTCAAAAAGGCACGGATTTGTTCAGAGGGCATTATACTATAGAGAAACTTAGTCGCAACGTGTTTGCGACGCATTGCAGGCTCAGTGACAATTCTCATAAAGCTGAAGGCGATGTGATGAGTGGCAGCAATTGCAGCACTGGCAGGATTAAAATATCCAGTTACCCATATTTCATACTATTTAAACTGTGTTTGTCGAAACCCTGAGAGTGATCTGGTCGTTAGGACGGATGACTTTCCATGCTTGAAATAATACTCACGCACACTTCGCAGGTCAAATGCCGTAGCCATTATAACGGCACCTTAAATGAATAAGGCAACGTAATCAACTTCAATTTGTGTCGTGGCATGCGTTAAAAAGGAGGTTTAGGTTTGAAAACACAGCAACCACAAGGTATACTCACTCAGAACAAGGATGCAGAGAGCAGAGAAACGAAGCGAGGCCATGGCTTGATTTCTTGCCGCGTTTTGCTTCGAGCAGTTCAGAGCGTAGCTGAAAAGAAGCAAACTTATAAAACCATAGAGACAGAGAAGAACCGCCTTTGTCTTCCAAGGGTCATATCAGGTTGAGGGAAAACCTTCATTACCTCAGGTCCTTCAGAAAAGTCATCGTCTAAAGAAGTTAGACGTCTGACGACATTACACATCAAGGAACTGGAGAGTAGTATAAGTAGAGTTGAAAAAATTCTTTTTATTCAACCATGTGTTTCTGTCTCTTAATTTAATTCCAGCAACTATATATAGTCGCTCCAGATTTCTTGTGTCTAATGTGTGAAACACTTCATCAACGCAATAAAATCATTAAATAAGATCTGGCATCATATTCTGCAGGCATTGAAGTGCTGTCAGCTAGATTTGGGTGCGACTTTTTTTTTACTGAAGTTTTTGACACTTCGCAATGTTCTTTAGCAATATACTGCGCTCACCTACTATTATTCCCGAGGGTCTCGGATGCAGTGATTTTCTGTGTCCTAAAGAGAAGAGAAAAACTTGCGCCTTCACTTACCAGTAGTCGAACAATTCTACAACTACCGCTGGGCTTGGCGGAATACAACATCCTGTTATTCTGGGAGCTACTTGATAAGTTACTTGCTTCCTTTGCCCTAATTGGCTAGACCGCGGAAGCGAAAAGATGTTTGGTTCAACAAGTGAGGTTATTTGTACGTTAAAACTTTTACCTCATTTACTGTCTTTTTGCTGATAGCTTCTCGATGACCAGACTGAAGCTACCACGTCGATGTGACATGCCAGCATGACCTCTTTCGGGGCGAGGCAAAGACATAACTCCGCTCACTCGACCCCGTACTTCACTGTATCTCCTTATACTCGCGCGAACTGCAAGGGAAACACTGTCCCTGTCATCTGTCCCTACTGGAAGATACCCGTTCGTTGTTCTACGTATAGATCCGGGGGCCTGTGGTATTATCAAATGAATACGCATAACTATTTAAACATAAATTGTAACAGTGCTATTAAGCCCACATTGGCCTCAAATCCTATCACAATGGCAGTGAATAGTTAGTTTTACGCGCAAATACATTATGCTACCTCATACGAGGAGTTGCTCAGTTTTGTTTCGAGACGCAGTCATTTGTTTTGAACCGCGGTCTTCCAGCACAATCGAAAACAGGGGCGAAATTCGGGTTACTCATAACAGGAACGAGGCAGCGCTGCTTGAAGCTTTCTGGGGGCCCCATACCAGTGTCCATTGAGGTGCAAGAAAACATACAAAAACGAATAAATAGGTAACGTTGTGTCTCTCTCCAGACGTACCCAGTTTCAGGTTCACCCGAGCCGAGAACGAACCGCCTCACTCCTTCGTAAACGATGCGATGGGCAAAATACCACAGAACGCTCCTGTTATTCAGGAGGTCGAATCCAGAGACGGCCGACAGAGGAACACCTTGCTCTGTGGCCACCTTCTTCATACATACTAGGGAGTCTTCGAAGATCTTTGCCGACTCTGCAGATTCTTTAAGAGCACCTGAGAGAGCGCGTACCAGT
>JARGYV010108109.1:0-33622 GCA_029532675.1 Ornithodoros moubata | reverse complement strand
TGGTGGTGGTGATGGTGGTGAGGTGCGGACGACTTCCCCGACAGAAAGGCAAGGAGGTCCTCACGGCGGATGTGGCGCTTCCTCTTTTTGGCCCAGGCGAGGAGGTCGCGCGTCCTGCGCTGGTAGCCCCACTGGAAGCCCAGCTCACTAGCACGTCGCTCAGATTCTAGGCACTCTGAACAAACCGTTTCCATGTTATTTTTTTCTTTCTCAAGGGCTTGTGCAATTGCACGCTAAATTTTACAAACTGCAGCCGCCCAGCAGAAACACAAGAGTCTGGCTGCGCAACACGTGCACACATTTATGTTTAGTAATGAGACATTAATGTTTCACTGGCAACAACCATATTAACCGCATTGAGTACTTTTACCTCAATTTCACATATCTCAGAAACCGATTAAAAAATGCAGCTATGGAATGATGGAAAATCTATAAAAACACAGTGGAAAAATATTAATCTCCCAGTGATCTTCGTACATATTTTTCTGATGCGTCCTTCCAAACGTTCTCCGACGAGCTGGCTGGTTGGCACATAGCCAAGAACTCTGGTTGCCAGCGATACGAATGCTTTCGGAAGTAGGTTTTTTTTTTTTTTTTTTTGTTAATGCCTGCTCTTTTCATTTTTGTTCCATTTTCCGCAGACACAGCTGTTTCTACGGCAACTACAATATGACGAGTCTCATTCGCAGCGCTGAAATGAATCCAAGAATCCCTACTAATAATTCCAAATTACGTAACAGGTTACGAAGACGCAATCTTTTCCAGTCCACAGTCGAAAAGTGTATTCGTTCAATCTGATCATTCATCGGAATTAAAACGGGGTCGAAATGATCGCAATCCACGATTCCGCAGCAGCTGATCACGGAGAAAGAGAACTAAAGCGGAAGAAATCGAAACGGAAGCTTACCTTTGTACAAGCTTGTAACGCTCGAAGCAGCATTTTGAAAAGGCACCCACAGGGACAATCCGTGTTGACGATCTTAAACCGAATGTGCATTGATAGGTTAGTAATCGTTCAATACGACACGATCTAAAAAATCCCAAGGTCATTTCCCCTGATAAGAGTATTCCATGTCACATCCCATGTACGGACACTGTACAGCTAGAGACCAAGCAAAAGCTCGGAACACAGAAGTTATTGAAAGGTTACACGTTTAGCTCTTACAAATATTGCCGGAGATACATTACCTCAGTTTCCTTTATTCATATCAAAGTAAATATCAGGATAATAAATAAAAGGTACCACACAATCACAATACGTTAGGGGGGCGATCGGAATGTGCTAAGCCTAGTATAACGCTGGCCATACGAAATACCCCAAGAACCTTTTTTTCTTTCGTTCGTACCTTTGTACAGCTGCGCTACACAAGTGGCTGAGTTTTGGAAAAGGAGCCAAAGCTTTTGTGAAGATGTGTCCTTTTCATTTTGGATTTGGGTCTCCAAATCGGGACTACTCTCCACTTCTTCGATGCACTGCCGTTCCCAGTTTGTTATCCAAGCGTCCAGCTCATCGTTCCGCTCGTGTAGTTCATTCATTGTTTAGAAGCGGTCGTCGAGCTTAATATCCCAGTATTTTCCACACACAGGTAGGACGATCTATCTACGCACTCGTTCTAACCATACTGAGGAAGACGAGCAACCGAATAACTCTGATCTCGTTCCTCGCCCAAAGAGGACTGCTGGCGCCGCCACCACCAGCTACCACAGGTGCGCCACACGCTCAACAACAGAACAACGAGAAAAAAGTTAAACGTTGAAAGACAGTACGAGACTAATACAAATTATTTCGAAACGTCACTCAGTCAGCTTATAATGAGAAGAATAGAGAATGCAACGAGAGACCCGGCATGCATCGCGCAATTCACGCCATCTTGTTTATTATTTCCATGACCCGTGGTGCGGCGAAAACGGAGTACTCTCATCATCCGCCGTCCCTTTGGTTTCTGTGGAGTGGTGACCCTTTATTCCGTTTGTTGTTGGATGGTTTCCCCTGTCTGGGGGGCTGACACCAGCAGACATTGGGCGAATAGCGAGCAAGCACGTCAAAGTGACAGTGTCTGGAAAGAATACTCTGGCGACTGCGAAGGAACGGCTCAACACTTCCACCCGATCCAAGAGAGCTCGACAAACAGTCGAACAATTCAATATGAACAACTCTGTGATTAATGAAAAAGACGACAATCCGGCAGAACCCGAAGAGATGGATACGCAGGAAGGTGATAAACACGAGTCTCTCAAACTTTCTCCTATCGCATAGACGGTCCGGTACTTTTTTTTTTTTTTTTTTTTGACGGCTCGCCTGGGTGCCGGCTGCTCGCGAGGACCCCTAAGCCTATGTTAGGCCTAACACGGGTGTTGTGACACAAAACTGTTGTCGCAAGACGTGTGTGCACGTCGGAAAGGAGAGAAATAAAACAAAAACAAACGTGGAATGACGCGCGAGAAACGACGTAAAGACGACGACAAAAATATACCTTACGACAGAGCGACATTCAGGGGACCGACAGATCAGCGGCCACTGCCAACATTGAAAAAAAGAAAAAAATCCTTGCTAGCCAGCCGTATCGCAGCTTAAGGGCGTGCTTACGGGCACGAGCCGGTACCTGGACTTCGATCAGTGTAATATAGGCCCGATTCCAGCGCTAAGTTTTACGTTCAAATCGGTTAGAATGAAATTGCGCACTGCCTTCGACCCGTGGTTGACGATGTGAGTGATGGCTTGATGGGCACCGAACGTAAGCTTCGAAATTGTTAGTCGTGTAAGCTGACTTCTGAAGCAGTGTTGTGCGAGTCTGTTTGTAGTGTTAGGCGATTTTGTTAAGACTGTGAATGTTGCTCTTTGAAAATATTCTTGCTGTTCGTGACTTGCTTCGAAATACGTGCCCAGTTTTCACGTTTTAACTTTCGTGGGTATCCGTGGGTGTGAAGAGGTCAATTTATCATGAGCTCAGTGTCGACATTCTCGTACGTGGGTAGTTGTTCTGAAAATTCAGTGATTGCAGTGTATTACTCAGCATATTTGGCTTAGGAGAGTAGCAGTGTTACTCGACAAATCTGCGTGTGGGAAGTGAAAGACTAGAGGTGCTAAGCTGGTCACACAGCATGCTGTTATCCCTTACATAGCAAGGCACTTGCTGTTAAGTTGCGAAGGCTCTTAGTTAAGCAGGTACCTCCAACTGCTGTGTGTGTGCAGGATCAAATTGATCCACCATGTTTGAATGGTTTGTGCTGATTCATGAAGGAAGGAAGTCTCTGAAAGCTCGAGCTAGCTGTAACACTGCTGTAGACCCACGCTTTTTAGTTTGCTTGTTTGCTAGAAAGCTACTGTAGTAGGTTTCTCACCGGCAAAGTCTAGATTCGTAGCACATGATGTAGCGGCGTCCGGTGAATTACGGGATATCTCAGTTTTGGAGGTCGGAATGAAAGACACCAGCCAACCGTTGTGTTGCTGAAAAGTTTGGCAGCTGCTGGACTTCAACTGACCCTTGTTGTCTCTCCTAATAATGCCCCTGCGAAGTCATTGGGGAAACGTGCTAGCTTTGCTCGAATGGCAGAGCTCAAGACCGTCAGTTCTGAAGATCCCGCTTCGTGGTGCTCTTTTCAGTGACCGTCACACTTTCAGACACTCGTCACTTGTGTCAGCCACTTGAGTTCTTTTAATTGGGGTAACCAAGCAGCAACATTCCTAAAGGAGAGTCAAGGTGCCTAGTGACACTTTTGAATGAACGTACAAAATCTACAAGATGCAGGCAACACAGAGTCTGTATTTTGGACATCTCTGTGTTGCTTGTCTCCTGTTAGCTTTTTATATATACGTTGATTGTGTTTCGCTTTCGTATGAGAAATTGGTTTTGTTTAGATGATATGTGGCTAGGCATTAAACGTGCACCTCACTGTGCTGGTGAATTTCAACTAAATTTACTAAAGGTATACTAGACTCTTCACTGTACTGGGCTGGCTGCGAAGCACTTCATGACCTTAATTTTTGCTTTAGTGACGCTTGCGAATCTGTAAACTATTGCAACTGTTAATGGTTAGAAACCGAAGAATTCTATACTGCCTCTGTGAGCAGGAATAAGGAGAATGAAAGCATTTAATGTAGATGCAAATTCTGCTACAAAACATTTGATCCGCTTTCCTTCTCTTCTCGTATTAGACTCCACAAGGAAGCAACGTCCATGCATACGATGTGGTGAACCAATCGTGCACCAGCAATGTTACCTAAACCCTAAAATCCTAAATTTACTACCAAGCATTCGAAAGTTTAAGTTTTCCTGTGTTTGTTTGCGGTTTAATCTGTTTCAGATGACAACCCGTCCCTCCCCGTGCCCCAGCAGCAACCTTCTCCCCCAACGGAAGGGGGGGGTGGGCGGGAGCGCTTGGTGAACGGAGAGGACGCCGGGGTGCAGCAGCCGCCGGGGCTAGACGAGCCGATGCCTCCCGCAGTGCCGCGGGGGGGAGACCCCACCGGTGCCCTGGTGGACGACCCCATGGAGGAAGAGGACGAGGCACGCTCCGAGGCAACTTTCCGCTTTACGGTGCCAAATTTCTCCCGTCTTAAAGAGACCCTCCTGAGTCCACCAACCTACGTGCGCAACTTGCCCTGGTGAGGATACGCAACACTGTCTGATTTGCGGGTTGCTGTGCATGCGTTTGAAGAAGGTTGTGTTTCTCCTGCTTGGTGGGGCAACGGGAAGAAAGGGGACATGTCGTAGCGCTTGGGGCATTCTATTGCAGTTTGTCTGCCTTTTTACCATAGACTGTATGTTGTTCCCTTTATGGATCTGTGATTACCCCAAACTATTATGCCATTTGTTAACTATTGCTAAGCTATGTCACTTGCAAATAATGAAAGCTCAGTATTATGTTCACAACCCTTTGATAAGATTGCCATTATACAAGTTAGGTTCACACCACATTTGAGTTGCCTTCTCTACAGTGGGCCTGCTAAATGATTCCGCAATAAAATATGCATTGAGTGATTGCTTTTAGATTGCAAATGAGATTGAATGTGCCGGATATTCGCATTGTTTGCTGCACTCTGCCGATTCATGTGGTTATTGTGTTTGGTGTCATAATCCAGGAAGCTTCTCAGGTTCGTAATTTTTAATACAAGTAATTTTCAGGAAAATAATGGTCATGCCTCGAACGAACACAGGCAACGATCGGCAACCCACCAAGAGCTTGGGCTTCTTCCTGCAGTGCAACGGGGAATCCGAGTCCTCGTAAGATTGACACCCTTTTTTTTTTTTTCTGGTAATGATAAAAGGGTAACCTATGGAGGAATGGTGACATTTCCAGAACCTGGTCCTGCAACGCAGCAGCGGAGCTTCGCATCATCAGCCAAAAGGAAGGGGTGGAGAACTTCTCACGAAGTAAGTAACACCACCCAGATATGGGCCTCTGTATGAGCTACACTCAAAAAAAGCAATTGTGTCTATCAGACTGTGCTATCAGTTGCTGTGGTTTTCATTGATACTCTAAGTTGTCATAGATTTCAGCATAAATTTTCATGTTTATTAACCTTCTGTTTAAAACCTTCTTTGTTCAATTTCCAGAAATCCAACACTTGTTTTACAGCAAGGAGAACGACTGGGGTTTCAGCCACTTCATGACGTGGAGTGTGAGTTCTTTCACTGCCTGCTTTTTTTTTTTAATGGAGGAATTATGATACATTGCACTGCTGGCATATTTTCCTTGCCTGGCAGTGTATTTCAGCTGATGATTTTGCTCTGGTGAGCTTTCTTTATGCACTGAAGTGAGAGGTGATTTTTACTAGGGCTGCATCTTAAACCGTTTAGTCGATTGTCAAATGTGTTATAAATCCTGGTAGTGGCCATGAAGGAACCTCAGAATACAGTTGCAGTACATGCTACATTGATGGACATGTTCTTCCTCACAGGAAGTGATTGATCCAGAAAGAGGTTTCATTCTGGACGACACCATCATCCTCGAGGTGTGGGTCTGTGCAGATGCTCCACATGGTGTCAGGTGAGCCACTTTGCTTCTTACTGACTTTTGTCCGAGTAAGAGCCGTTACCCAGTTCACCCTGTTCAGCAGAATTCCATCCCCAACTCTATAGCATCTTGTCATTTGCTACTTTAATCTTTCTTTTGTCATTGATGCCTGGAGCGAAAGCACATTGATGGGCCTTCCAGAGTCCCTCAGGAATATTTTCTTGTAGTTGGGACTCAAAGAAACATACAGGCTACGTGGGCCTCAAGAACCAGGGTGCCACCTGCTACATGAACTCTCTACTGCAGACGCTCTTCTTCACCAACCAGCTCAGGAAGGCAAGGCACTTTTTGCTCTTACGGGATTGGCTTAGCATTGATTCACTACGCAATTTTGTCTTTAATGAATACTTTTTTCTCCATAAGAGTCTTACTTTTGGCGACGTCCAGATAGCCATCTAAAAGACAGGGCATCTGTCAGCATTTTTCTTTTTGACCTGCATTGGGGCTACTGTTTACGAGAAGAAAATCTGTTCAGGCCGTGTACCAGATGCCCACGGAGAGCGACGACTCCTCGAAGAGCGTTGCCCTTGCCCTGCAGAGGGTGTTCTACGAACTGCAATTTTCTGACAAGCCCGTCGGCACGAAGAAGCTGACAAAGTCCTTTGGGTGAGGAAACTTGTTCTTCTGTGCTGCAGAAGAGGCCCAGTTGACAAAGTGTTGTTTTAGGTGGGAGACGCTGGATTCGTTCATGCAACACGACGTTCAGGAGCTCTGCAGAGTGGTAAGAGGTCTTGTCCTCTGCCTTCCTTGCTGCACATAAATGGTGCCGTGCCACTGGTGCTGCTACTTTAACTGTTAGCTTGTAGTTTATTGTCAACACAGATGTGAGAGAAAAGGTGAATCTCATAGAGGCTGTGTGTTTTGTGCCTAATTATCATTGCAGTACGAACCTTTGAGTATGTGGCACGGAGAGCAACTGGATTTGTAACCTTAAAGGGACGGTCTCGTACAAAACGACCTGTTTGAGACCTATGCCATTCGAATCGCCATACTTGAAAATGGAACACTGCGAATTCTTTTTGACAGAAACGCAGCAGATATTAAGTTAAACGAATTAAATTGATACGACGACAACATCCGCTACGTCAGCAAGTATGGAAGTCTGCTATTGGACGAAAAGTGCAGCGAGTCGAGGCAATAGAAGCAGACGACGGAGCGCCGGGTTCCATTCCAATTTTAGTGTGAGCACACGCCCGCAAGAAAGGCGAGTGCTGTGATCGTGCACGCAAGCCAATCACAAGGGCGGGAGGCTCCGTATTTCGCGCACCTTCCTGCTGACGTAACCCCATGACGTTTTTTTGTGTAAGAAAGGAGGGAGACGATAAAAATACGTGACATCCGTCGCCTGCTTTCTCCACTATTTTGTTAAATTTCTCGAAAACTATTGCGCTCCTGCCGATGGGCTTTCGATGCAGTCTTACATTAATACTAACAATTCTTATTTCACTAAAGTTTCGAAATGGACTTTTCTGTACGAGACGGTCCCTTTAACTGTTTCACCTTTGTCGCGGTGCATAGGGAGGGAGGAGTTGTGGACTTGACTTGACTTTGTATGTAGCTGCTGGACAACATGGAGAGCAAGATGAAGGGCACCTGTGTGGAAGGGACGATTCCTCGCCTCTTTGAAGGGAAGATGATATCCTTCATCAAGTGCAAACACGTGGACTACGCGTCTCGACGGATGGAGCCGTTTTACGACATCCAGCTGAACGTGAAGGGCAAAAAGAACATTCACGAGTCGTTCCAGGACTACTGCGCCACCGAGAGTCTGGACGGGGACAACAAGTACGACGCGGGACAGTACGGGCTCCAGGAGGCTGAGAAGGGAATCATCTTTGCCTGTTTTCCACCTGTCGTTCACCTTCACCTGCTGCGCTTCCAGTACGACCCTTTGACAGACAACAACATCAAGATCAACGACAGGTCTGACTTTTTCACTTTTAATTCTTTGTGTAGCATCTGGGCATGAGCAACCCGAAATGTGGACAGTGCTTTTTGTTGGAATTATGAGGTCATTTTGAAACTTGATGCTTTAGATTGAAACCTCACACTGAGGGTTTCTTTCCCGCAGGTTTGAGTTTCCAGAAAGGTTAAATCTGAACGAATTCCTTCATGAGCCAGAAGCAAGCCCGGCAACATACACACTGCATGCAGTGCTAGTCCACAGCGGAGACAACCACGGAGGTCACTACGTAGTCTTCATCAACCCCAAGGGCGATGGGAAGGTGAGCGATTTAGAGAATTTAGGGTATTGTAGTTCCTGCCGCTTATTTGATGACACGAGTGGTTTTTGCTAGTGTATAACTATTCCATTTCAGTGGTGCAAATTTGATGATGACGTGGTGTCTCGCTGCACTAAACAAGAAGCAATCGACCACAACTTTGGCGGCACGGACGATGACGTTGCCGTGAGCCGCCACTGCACCAATGCCTACATGTTGGTCTACATACGAGACAGCGCCATCCGTGAGTTTCTTGTCGGCCCTCGTGGATCCTACGGACTCGTTGTGTACTTTTCATGCAGAGGAAGTCCTCCAGCCGGTCCAGGAGAACGACATCCCAGAGCAGCTGGTGGAACGGCTTCAAGAAGAGAAGTAAGGCTGGATGTGGGATTGCTTTATGTGCATCTTTCTGAGCTTTTGAGTGATGGGTTGACAGGCGTCAGGAGGCACTACGGCGCAAAGAACGCAATGAGGCACATCTGTACATGAGCGTGCAAGTCCTGACGGAGGACAACTTTGCGGGCCATCAGGGCAACGACCTCTACGACATGGAGAAAGCAAATTACAGGTAACATTCTCTGGCGGAAAAACCAATGGAGTTTGAATATTTGTGGCAAATGTGCTAGTGCCCCCTAGAGGCCATGGAGTGACACAGTTGGTGCATTTGCATATGCCACGTATTACTGACTCTCTTGACTTTTTACACAGGACTTTTAAAGTGAAGAAATTAGCGACATTAAAGGAGCTGATGGAATTGATGGCAGAGCAGATGAAGTATCCCATCCAGGGCATTCGGCCATGGTCCATCACGTACAGGTCCAACCAGACCTTCCGACCTGCAGCCATCGACCTCGACAGCGACATGAACAAATCTGTAAGTGTGCCTGCATTGGCTTGAAGGGACCGACTGCAACGGGTCTGTCCTCGTCGGTAGGTGATCGATCTGTCCGAGAACGCCAATCCCTGGACCATATTCTTGGAGACGATATTGCCTGATCAGCGTGTGGATCGTCTACCAGATTTTGACAAAGAGAGTAAGTTCCTACCTTTGAGGAAAGGGCCTGCCATTGCATTATTGTACGTAGAAATCCACATTTGCTGAAACTTTGCAACTGTGGTGAAATTCTGTTCCCCACTTATACCTTGGAACACGTGGAGCAGACTTGACTGGGCTTGCGACAAAAAGTTTGAGAATGTGCTCTGATGTGCCCATTTGTACATGAGTGTCTAAGTGTGGTCCTGTAAGTTTCCTCGTTCTCTGAGCCTCTGCCTGACGTGATTGCAGCGGATGTCCTGCTGTTCTTCAAGCTGTACGACCCACGGTTAAAGCACATAGCCTATTGCGGCCATACGTACATGTCGATCTCTTCCAAAGCAAGTATGTGGGCGACGTGCGTCTCTTGCCCCAGTCGGGGCTATCACTTAATCCGTCCTTCTGTTTAGGCGAACTGGTTCCACTTCTCAACAAGCGGGCAGGTTTCCCACCCGAGACGGAGCTGATGTTATTCGAGGTGAGCTGCTGCCACAAAGCTTTTTGCGCAGCAATTTTTTAGCAATGATGCCGAGCCTTTGTCTTTGTCGCAGGAAGTGAAACCAAATATAGTGGAACGAATCGAAGACCTGGACCTTCCCCTGGAGAGGGTCCTTGGGGAGCTCATGGATGGAGACATAATTGTCTTTCAAAAGGCAGAGCCCAACCTTGAGATCTATGACCTTCCCACTGTTAAGGAATACTTCAGGTAGGGACAGCCCAGATCCTGCCCAACATTTTTACTTAGTTTGTGGGGTGGTTGGAAGCAAGGTTCTGGCAATGTCTGAAAAGTGATTGTTGATGTCGGAACATAACCTAAAGAATAGAAATGCACATTTATACATCTTCTCTCTTTGTCCAGGGACCTTTTCTACAGGGTAGAAGTAACATTCTGTGATAAGTCCATTCCCAACGACCTGGGCATAACAGTGGAACTGTCCCTAAAAATGAACTACGATCAGGTAAGTGACCAACGCCTGAGCCATTTGGCAGCACGAGGGTAACGACCATGTGGTTTGCATTTCAGATTGCGAACGCAGTTTCACAGAGGCTAGGCACAGATCCCTATTTATTACAATTTTTTAAAGTTCAGAGGTAAGCAGCACCACCTGTGCACACGTTAAGGCTCAAGATCGAGGCGGTAATTTTGGGCAAACTTTCAGTTACCGCGAAGGTCCGGGTAACCCACTGCGATGTACATACGAAGGCACCCTGAAGGACCTACTAGTGTATTTTAAGCCCAGGCAACCCAAAAAGATCTACTACCAACAGGTGAGTTTTTTCGATCCTACAGAGAACAAGGTTCCTCCCTTGCTTTGATAGCGCTTACTCTTGCTTCTTGTTACTTGGGTTGACTTCTTTGCGAGCATCGTCTTCTAAAAGTGGCTTTCATTTTGACAGCTAAGTATACCAATCAATGAATTGGAGGACAAGAAACAGTTCAAGTGTGTTTGGGTCAATAGCAAGTTAAAGGAAGAGGTGAGACCAACTTTTTACTCCCTTTCTCAGCTTCTAAAAAGGCACTTCCACTCTCCAGAAAGAGCTAGTCCTGTACCCCAACAAGACGGGCTGCGTCCGAGACCTCCTGGAAGAAGCCAAGAAGCAGGTGGAGCTTGCAGAAGACGGAACGGGAAGATTGAGGTGAGTACACACGTGCCGAGGGTTTTCTCTGTTTACTTGTTTTGCTCCTCTAAATATCTGCTGTAGAGTATTGCAAAAACTATGTCTTTCAGGTTGATGGAGGTTATTAGCTACAAAATCTTCACCATCCAAAGGGAAGACGTTGCTCTAGACAACCTCAACCAAGCCAACTCCAAGACGTACCGCATCGAGGAGATTCCACGGGAAGACCTGGTCGTCATGGATGATGAACTCATTGTTCCCTGCGCACATTTTCAGAAGGTGCCTGCTCGATGTCATCCGGCTTTTGCAGAAAAGTTCTTGGCTCTAATTTGGCTCATCTTTTTCTTTAGGAAATCTTTTCAACGTTTGGTGTGCCCTTCCTGCTCAAGATCAAGCATGTAAGTTGCTGGCTCTTGTAGAGTCCGAGGACAGAAAGGTTAAAATTTGGAGAAGTATACGTGAGCCCTTTTTGGTAGCGGGAGCCTTTCACCAAGGTCAAGGACAGGATCCAGAGGAAGTTGGATGTCCCAGACAAGGAGTTTGAAAAGGTACAACTGCCGCCAACAGGGTAAAAAGCTGATGGCCTCACAGTGGCTGTAATTTTGTCTTCCAGTACAAGTTTGCCATTGTGGTCATGGGCAGGGCGCAGTTCATCGAAGACAATGAGTACGTTGTCAACTTACCAGACTTCACAACGCAGCAGCCACCAGGTGAGCACGCTTTAACTGGCTATTTGGTTTGGCTTGACTCGGTCGTGGCTCGACTCGTTTCAGGAGCGGCAATGCACCCTCGGCCATGGCTAGGCATCGAACATGTCAATAAGGCACCCAAGCGGTCCCGCTACACCTACCTGGAGAAGGCCATTAAAATTCACAACTGAACGTTGCTGTTTGGGTGAGGAGCATGGCTGTGTTTAGACTAAGATAGGCTGAAAGTGGAGGCAAAAGACTAGGCTATCAATTACGCTTACTCGCTCAAAGGAAGCAGCTGTGGGACGGATGGACGAGCCTGCGCTTGCGATGCGAGTCTTCCCAGCAATGACCCGGAGAGGATGCTCGTAGACAGATACATCCTGTTTACTCCAGTCGAATAAACTGAGCTTCCTTGGACTCGACGATGACTGGCGAAAATTTCTGTAGACGACAATGTTCCCTGGAGTTATGACGTTGATGTTTTTTACTTTGCAGGCACGTCAATTAAGCGACGACAAAAATCGCTCCTGATCACACACGACACGCAAAGGGGACGACGAGCCCTCCCTCGGCCACCACGCAGCCTACATTTTATCCTGCTCTCATGTTTTGCCAGCAACACAAAGTGAACAAAAGCCCGCCAAATTGTAACTTTGTTCGTCGAGGGATTTGCGTCACCAGCGACGCAATCTGCCTAGAGCTTCTTCCTCCCCTTCGCATCTTTTTAGGTTCTGTACAGGTGGCCCCGCTCAACGTCTTTTCTTCCCTGGCGCCCCAATGGACCTTTTTGGTAAAACTGGGGCATACACTGAGGGAAAATACGCGGCGGAGGAGGACAAGCTGTGGTGTTGAGCATTTGTCATGTGTGAGAAAAGTGTGCGATATGTGTGCGGACGTGATGTGCGACGCACCCTTTGCGGCTCCAGTGGTACCAAGTTTTTTTTTCCTACTTCTTCCTCCCGTGCTTATTGGACCACTCTGACGGAAGTTTTTTTTTTTTTTTCTTCTTTTTGGTCTTCTGGCCCCACATGCAGAGGACATGGTGGAAGAATTGTGCGTTTTTCTTTTTTTTTTTTTTTTTACAGTGATCATAGCACTCACCTTGGCCCCTTTTTTTTATATATATATTAGCTAGTGGAAAGGAACAGGAACTTCATGTGAGTTTGTAGGAATTAAAGGGAAATGTGAGTGATGTAACTGCTCGAAAAAATGAAAAAAAGCTTGCTATGCTATGTTTCCTTTCTCTTTCTTTTACAGGACATATTTAAATGCGGTTTCATATTGTGTTCAAGAGCTTGAATGTTCTAGTTCAGTGGCAGCAGGTGGCTTTTCCCACCACTGAGTGCATTTTTTTTTCCCCTTCGACACTTTCCGCGCAATCGTTTGCGGTGTTTCGGACATTGTGTGAGCTAGCAACCTTGTGTATAGTAAGCAGGGCGCGCTGTGACGCAGCCGTGCGCAAATAACGAACGAATGAATTTTAATTTAGTACACTATGTCGATATGAGAGTTTCCGGAGAATAAAAACGTGACAGGTTGGCATTACGATGGTTTCATTCTGCGAAAGACGGCGTATTTGGCCACAAAGTTCATTTGCTTTTTATCCAGATTTCTCTCTCTCTCTCTCTGTATATATTTATATTACACTGGACATAGAAGTCCGTGGACAGCTTCGTACTAATAACGGAGGGATCGTTGGTTTAATATTGCGTGAGCAATACTGTGCGGCACGCTAACGCTGGTGCTGCTTTAGTTCTGCCACAAGGTAACCTATATGAAGGTAAGCGTTTCCCGTGTCACTGGCACTAGTAGATTATGCCACAACGAGGAGGGTGGTTACAAAATTCTACGCACTCGTGAAAAGTTTGGAAATACTAACACGTGACGCGAAATATCCTTTGATTCGGCCAGGGAGACCCATCGCGTGCGGCATCAGTTTGAAATGGCCGCCGACAGCGACGGTGATGAAGTTGTTCAAGAGGTTTGTATAAGCTTTTTCGGTAGTCGACTCAGTTGATTGATGAAACTAACACATTGCGGTTGCTGTATCGAGCAACCGAGATAATGAGGACGTACTTCTCGTGTCACTAACTGTTAACTTAATACACGTGAACATGCCCGTGGCGAACATGTGCATCCTTCCTGGCTTCAATCTGCGGCCGGCAACTTCTAAGAATTTATTGGTTAACTTTTGGATTTGCAGTTGGACGTTTACATTTCGAAAGCCCTTGCAGACAAACTGTACCTGTGTCAGTACCCGTTGCGACCAGCTCACATGACGTACGATGAGGGCTACTGTCTCGAAGCTCGAGTGAAACCGAAACAACAGAAAGTGAGCAGCCAACAGACGGCTCTCCAGCTGAACCTCAAATTTTAAAATGGATGCCGTTGCAGGTGGAGATAGAATTTTCCTTAAACACCTCTGGTCCTAATTATGACAAATCGAAGGGAGAGGCGATAGCTCAAAATGCTGACGGACAGTCTGAGAAGGACACTTACTTCAGTGGGTGAGGCATGGTGCAATCAGAACCTACTTGCTCGGGATGGACTGAGCTAGTTTTGAGTACCTAAATGTCCTGCTCTTTCTCAGGTCTATGATGAATAAGCAGGTCCTAACGTCTACTAGGGCTGTAGCATCTGCGGATAATTACGCAATTGGATTGTTAAGACCAGGTAAGACTCGCAGAAATCTCTGGAGGCTGACATGCGACTCACTGGGTGCAATATGCCATATTTATGAGCCTACAATTATTAAAGGTGAACTTCACCTGACTCCACTGCATGCCATCGTACAGATGAAGCCAAGCTTTGTGTACATGGATAGGACTGATGCAGACAAAAGCGCAGGGGACAGTGTTACCGGTATGTTCACATACAATTGTTTTATTTCTATCATAACATACTGTCATTCAGCAAATAAATTTACGGAAAAAACCTTTTGTGTCGGCACTGGGACTTGGGAGTGAAACCTTGAGCTTCAACGTTGCTTGGGGCTCTAAGGCCCACATGTCCTCCATATTTGTTGCTAGCTTCAGCTGTATTTTGTTGCCCTGATACTGCACCGAATGCGGTGGTTCTTCTCCTAACAATCAGCTGACCTTGGTCATGAATGTAATGAAGTGTTTTGCAGGTGGTATAGAGGAAGATGAAGATGAACCCAAGGCGGTTACAGTTCGATTTGCTAGCACAGAGACTGAACGCGTGAAGAAAGCACGGGAACGTTCTTACAACTTCATCCAGCAGCAGATGGCTAGCGAACCTTGGACCAGCGTCAACTTTCATAACTTTGGAGTATGGAACTTTGGAGATGGGAACACGTAGCATATCTGCAGCCGTCCGCATTTCTCTTTGGCGCAGACGGAAATGTCGGGTGTGGAGAGGACGATGTTGCTGTGCCCCCAGATGGACCAGGACATGTCGGACCTCCCGGGAACGCCAAAGGAATACCTCAAGAGCCTGGTCATGGAGAATGAGAGGTGCTTCTGGAATCTTTATCATACAAGTGGACTGGGAGGAAAATGCTGTGTTTTGAACGGCCATTTCTGTTTCTTGTTGTAATCCAGCATGTGGACGTCTTTTGCAGCACCAGTGCCAGCTCTGCTTCCTCTGTATCAAAGTATGACTTTCTTCACTCTCCTTATTAACATTCAAATTAATGTTAATCTTTTCTTTCTTGTGCACCAGTGGAGCGTACTTTGTGATGTTGTTTTCCTTTTCTTTCAACTTATCTATTTGTGAATACGTGTGTGAGGGTTTTGGTTTAGAGTGACGTTAGGTCAGGTAAGGCACATTGTGAATAAATTCATGCAAAAGAATTTTTATGCTCAAGTTGACATAGATTCTTGCCTCCAAATTAACATACTAATGGTTTAAAACAGAGTCTCTTCTTGCGGAAAGTCTATGCGAGCGCTCCAGCAGCTGCCTCTGCCTGACCAGATCAAATCTATCATGCTGAGCGGTAGGTCTCAATGTCTGTATGTTTAGTAGCGTGACTTTCACAAAGTAACCGATTTCAGCGAAGGTGATAGACACTGTCAAGCTGATGTCACTGATGCCCAAATCAGCGGATGACACGTCTGTGGTCAGGTCACTTCAGCAAGTAGCTGTCTTGGTGCAGGGCTGCTGGGTCGTTAAAAGGTAATTCACTTAAAAGAGAGTGTTGCTGAGAGCGAGGAGGAAAGAACCGTGTGCTTCTCTTTTCAGCGAAATTCTCTATCCTAAAGACTCCTTCAGTCCGCAGACGGGGGTTTCTGCAGAGATCCTGTGCCGTTCCAGAGACTATATGGTATGTCTTCTGTTCAGCATCCAACGCAACATTTATATATATATATATATATAAGCAGAAAATCTGCTAGCGTGAGACTTACCAGTCTGTGGTTGCCAAACGCGATGCAACTACCTTTTAATTAATTAAACTTTTGTGACTGTGTTGCTGGAGTTGTCTTTTAACCCAAACATGCAGACTCCGCTACACCTTATGGGATGAAGCTTTCACTGTGGCACGCCCGTATACTAGTATTGAGTGTGAAATTTAGTTTCAAGAGCCTAAAGGTGGGCTGTTGTTTTTGACATGTGTGCTTGCCATGGAGCGCCGACTGCATTTTCTGTTTTCTCTTTTCAGATGTGGCTCTACACACAATCGCGGCATATTGTTCAGCAAAAGTTGGCTGACACAATCAAGGTGAGTTAAAGCTGTGAAGTAAAGCCTAAACGAATGTGGAACACAATAAGGTATCAAGGATAGGCTTTGATGGGGCAGTTGTCATTCTACACACGACTAGAGATTCTGTGTAAAGTATGTGTATGTATATACCTGGTTATGCAATGATATGATAAATAGTAAGGACACAGCTCCTTCTGTTTGTTAGGGATTAACTTGCAGGGTAATCAGCTGTACAGATAGAGCATCCCTTTTCGTTTTTTCTTTCACCTGCAAATTATTACAGAGAGCTTCTTATAGGTTAGCATCAAACCCTGTCATCTCTGTTGGATGTTGATGGGCTTTGGGGAATGTGCATCGGTGGTGGTAAATGTGGAGACACGTGTGCAGCAGCAAACTGTGTCCCCAAAAAGGTTTTCTTGACACTTGTGTTTTTTCCTAGCATTTGATACCATATTTAGTCCTAACCAACAGGCCCTTCTGTTTGCATTAACTTGTTTTGTGTATCTTAGAGTATGTTTGTGACTTTTCTGTAGCTTCCACCTGAGGATCTCAAAATGCTACTGTCCAGCGTGGCCAAGCTGACTCCTCAGGGCTGGGAATTCCTTCTACCTTTTGACAAGGACTTTGTAGCCAGGTACTTTCATATTTCTGCTTTCACGTCGGCCACCATGTGTATTTGTAGTCTAGGGGACACAAAGGACACTCATTATTTGTTGTGAGGAGAAAAAACGTTGATTCATTCCAGGCATGCAGATGTGTTCCAACGTCAACAAATGCTCTGGGAAGCCAAGCAGCAACACCTATCCAAGTCTTTCAAAGCAGCTCGTCAAGAAGCTAAGGGTTCGTAGGGGATCCTTCCTAACAGCATCTTACCCATGCAGTCAAGTTTTAATACTATCTATTGGGGTGCCCTGTAAAAGATCTCTGGCACACTTCAAGGAGGATGTTAAGTGGAACCATAAAACGGCCTTCGGTATCCCAAGGGGACATTTAAGGCTAAGGTATCGGTTCTCCTGTGAAAAGGGATGCCTTTGCAACATTGTCGCGCCACTTTTAGATGCTTGACCACTGAAGTAGGAATGTCGTCGAGCAGCCGTTTGTCTGTCCTATACCTGAATGCTTCGCGTTCTAAACAGTAGTCTCAATTAGTGTGCTACAAAGGCAGAAACGTGACAATTTTGTCAATTACAACCACAGTCCTTTGCAGCAAACTTCAGGGGTTGAGGAAAATATTTGTTGTAAAGATGACTTTGTTAAAAACGACTTTGCGCCGATGTTGTAGTGTTGGCTGCAACAGTCGTGATGCAATGCTCTTAACCAGAAAGACTATCATATACGTGTAAAAGTGTCTGCTGATCCAACCACGGCAACATTACGTGCAGACTTTTATTAATCTTCGTCACAATATTATTGTAGCACCGATAATTAATCTGTGCATCGCACTTCTGATTGAATTTTACTGGCGTTATGCAGAGTGAATGCACTGTGCAACAACATGATGCGTGAAAGAGCAATGTCGCCACCGTCGCAAACGATGTCGTTCTTGTTTCACACTATAGAGAAGGAAAACTCTGCGAAACAAGTGTCCACAAATCAAACCTGCAACTTCCGGGGACTAATCTCAGCTGATTCTCGGTTGAAACAAACAACTTTAGTACGAAAGTTTAAAAAAACTTTGTTGGTAATTTATTTAGTTATGGGGAAAAAATCTCTGGCACAACTCGTTTGCTCAGTTGTACTGAAAGCACTTTTTGAACAAGAGGACTTGACAATACCGGTCAAATTAAAATGTTAGTCTGAGCATGATGACAAGGAACCCTGCACTTTTTCAAGCATCTCTGCTGCTATTCACCACTGGCGCCTGACCTTCATTATTTTTGCTGCTTTCATCGTCAGTAACTTCGATATGGCTCCCAAGCTGTATGTTGTCACAAATTTCTACGTGATTGTTTAACTGTGACCTCACTTATAACTTTGTCATCTGGAGTGATAAAGTCTGCAGGTACTACTCCGTCAGGAATATCAGACGCCTTTGCATAGCTGCCCAGTGCGTTCTGGACGAGCCCGCCATCACCGCCTAACCCCTCGGGCTCGTCTCTGCCGTCTTCCTATGTGAATCCAGCCTTTTTCCAGCAGTTCTTTATGACCTCAGGTGTCACACCCTACCGGGCTCCTGTGACCATGTCGATAGCCTGTCAAATATTAATGTCCGTAGGTTTTGGGACTTTGTTTCTCATGTTTAGTGAATTCTGCTTGAGAATCCTCTTCCACTAGTGGGCCTCGAAAAAGGCTGGTGCAAAGGTTGGAGTAGCTACGTAGAATTTGGCAGCAGCATCACACCTCCAAGTTGGCTATTTTGGTACCCTACAATGTGCAGAACAGTTGTCAAGCACGAGGGTGATCCTTCTCACGCTTCGTCATCTTGTCAAGTCTGGTTAACCAGTTCGTGAATATCTCCATCGTCATTCAGGCTTTTTTGTTTCAACTGTAATCAGCCGAAAGGCAGAGCACAATACCGAAATCATGTGGCTTTCGAATAATACTGATAACAATTGGTGGGTTTACGTCGCGAGACAACTGTGATCATAAGCGATGCCACAAGGTAGGACTGTGGATAATTTGACCACCTGGGGATTCTTTGACGTACGCCAGAAATTTCCGGCACTGTGCCAGCAACACGGCTGTCTGCGTTTTCCGATTACCAGTGGCTTTGGTTTTACAGACCCTGTGATATTACAGCACAAAAGAACTACGATTCTTTCCTTGGACTTCTTCCCTCCTTTACATCTTTCACAGCCGTCGTCCTCTCGGGTACCAACTTAGAAAACAGTGCTGTCTCATCGGCATTGAACATATCTTCAGTGTCATACCCAGCTGCAACATATTGGGGTGCCGACTTTTCCTCACTAACATGTCCTTTAAATACGATAACATTCCGGGAACAAAATGCCCGAAGCCACCCTTCCGATCCCTTGAAGCTGTCCTTAGTTCTGTATGTGCAAACAAAGTTCCTCAATTTTGAACACAACATGGGACCTAACATTGGTATGTCCTAAGACCGCGCTTCAAGGAACCACCTGTAAACTGCTTTGTCGACATCCTCAAAGTTAGCGGTCCGTATTCACTTTTAGGATCGCACACCTCAGCTGTTGCTGTGCTCACGATGTAGCTTTGCCCAGTCCTTTAAGAATGCTGTGAGCATTGATGTGCTAATGCCCAAGTGCTTGGCTACATCACATTGCTTTTTCCCGGTGTCAACAGTGTTCAGGATGGCTATGTTTTCTCGCAAGGAAAACTACTCTCGTTTTGTGGCCATCACCAACAACTGGTGAACTCATGCTGGCAATGACAGTGTTGAGTGTCAATTGCCTTATAAGTATTGACCAACATCTGCTCTCCTCCTCTGCCCCTCCCCTCTCTTGTTGCATAAGGGCGATAACCTTCATGCAGTACCTTATTGTGTCCTACTCAGCTCCCTCACCAGGTCACTGTTACTGGGGATGCAATATTGCATAGCTTCACGTGCAGAAGACCATAGGCTATGGAGATGAGCACTGTGGTTAACAACACCCCCCAACACCATTGCATGCATGCTTTTTCGTATTTTGCACGGCCCAAATGATGGGTTGTGTGTAGATTGCAGTCTTTTTCTTTCTTTTATCTTTTACACCCAAACGGGCCGAAAAGAAAAGTACTGCCTTCCTTCGTTCTTGTTGTCTGTGCCGTTTATTGCACCTGGTATCACCCCGAGATATTGTGTCCATCTGTGTCATCGTGGCAATGTTCCTGCACTGACAGCATGCAGCAGTTGCCCTGCAGACAAGAGTAAAGCGCATGGCACTCTTCTTTTTGCTTGTGTGCATTTCTTTGCGCATTGCAAAAACGAGATAACTTAAACTAAGAAAAAAAATGGCTACAGACTCACAGGACGCACAAACGTGATATTTTTTACCATGCTATGTGAATCGCTGGGAGTCTGCAAGCGGTCCCAACATTTTAATTAACAAAAATGTTAATTAACATAAGTTTTACACTATTTAGCCAACTAATGTTTCAAACTGCTCAGAACTTGGTCCCCACCGGGATGATCATGTACCAAGTTGCTATCTTTGGTTTGGGCACGTTCCCGAATTTAATAAGCCTGTTGCGCATTCTGGTGGACACCCTGCATAAAGAAAACGGCAAAACGCGTGCAGGTCCAACATGATTCAAAGAATGGGAGGTGACACCTGCTGCCGGCATGCACAAGCATTCCTTGGTATAAGTTCAGGGTTTTCGCTAGGTGTGCACTAAAAACAATCTGAAACTAAGTAGAACTCCCTGAGGCGGAGTCCTATCTACATAGTGATAACGCATCTTAGGTGCCAGATATTTTGATGCAAGTGTTTCGGGGTGTAGACGTTTGGCACCAAACCTTTTCTGCAAGAGAACATGTAGGTATGCGGGCATTTAGTAGCATGGACTTCTGAATGTGCTGTCTTTGTTTTGCTGATACTTCTGGTGTTGGCAACTGTTCATGTGACACAAAGTTAGTTCCCAGTGCACGAGCTTAATAGTTTATACTTGCCCCGATAAATTATTGTGAATATTGTGTTATTTACTTATTTTTACTGAACACAAAATGAAGTCGCTCAGCAGCAAGTTTTGACGCAAGATATTTATAATACTCTGTTATTTTGTTATATACGTAACAGTTTTGACTGGCACGCTGGACTCATGACTCACCCCTAGCTGTCCAAGTCAAAAGTCCAGCGCGTCAGTCGTTACGAATCCATCTGCATCGTCCCATACGTATTTCAGGTCATGCCTGATGGAATTTTTCTGCTGATCTGTGTGTGCACAAACAATCTGAACTGCTGTATGATATGAAAACGTCAAAGCTAACCTTTTATAATATTTATCTAATTATTGTTTGTACCGCTGCAAGTCAGCAACGCTTATATGGTAAAATCCACATTAGCTTTATTACAAGAATCTGCCTCAGCAGTGATTCTACAGCCCAGAAATAGATGTAGCGATTGGCTCCCAGAGACAGCCGGGTTTTGTTCTTTGAGAATTTGGTCACCAGGGGCCAGGAGGCAGGTCTAAGTCTGGGATCACAAACTGGCCTATCTCGAGGTCGCCTAGTTACGGGCCGGCATGTATGCTGGTGGCCGGAGAGGGCTGTGCTACAAATGCTGAAAACATACAGCCACAGCCTTTTATTTCTCTTTCTTGCCCTCAGTGGAAAAAGAAAGGAAAAAAAAAATGTGTGGAAGGGCTAGAAGTGTATGACTTGAAATAATTCTCGAGGAAAAGATAAGTACATGTGGCAAAGCTGGTGGAGGAACACAAGTGACCCTGAGCAAAAACTTTTGAAAAGAAACACACTCAAAGGTGAGAAGAAGCAAATAATTAAATAAATAAAAACTAAATTCGGCCTTGTAGACTTGTCTTATATTTGTTTCCGAAGTTTGGGAGGGTACTTGCGGCGAGTTAGGGAACTAGCGGTGTGTACGCTGGGGCCATGTAAAGTCCTAAAACAAACAAAGAGTAGAAAGAAAGCAAAGTTTCAGAAAACGGCAAGATCTAAGACATGTGTTTCTTTCAAGTCCATGAGCAGGTTACCTTAGTTCGGGTTCAATGTTTTGTGGCCATGTGTGGAGTAGCATTGTTTGTGTGTCCCATCCTTCT
Organism: Ornithodoros moubata; assembly: GCA_029532675.1. NCBI lineage: Eukaryota > Metazoa > Arthropoda > Arachnida > Ixodida > Argasidae > Ornithodoros > Ornithodoros moubata. The sequence goes on along the minus strand of JARGYV010108109.1, from coordinate 11,701 downwards.
GTGTGACAGCCTTCCTAGTGATGATGGGACCTTCCTCCCTGCATTGTGGAGCAAGAGAGGGTCCTTAGCTTGTAGTCTAAAGACACGTTTGCCTATAGGAGGGGCAGCCTAACTGCCAGGCACCTGGAAAGTCAGTTGCTTTTGTGCAATAGCAAGGGCTTTCTGTAGTAAGAGAGAATCTTTGTGCAGCGATAACCAGAAAAAAAAAATATTGCCTGATAATAAATTGCAGCAACTTCATTATTTGTGACCATGCGTCTCTAATGTCATTACATTTACATACTAATTGTAATGTAATGACATTACATTTGAATTGCAGTAACGGATAGTATAATTTCACTACATTTTGAAAGTAATTTACCCAGCTATGCTTTGCACACCACCACCATTGGTTGTAGTCTAGTATATTGTGTAACGACGTGTGTGGAAAGTCACATAGATGATCCTCACGAGGTTTTGAAGAATTTAAATTCGTTGTAAAAATAAAATTGAATGAGGAAGTAGCTATCGGTAGTAAAAAGCTTGGGCTTAGATGACGAAAAGGATTATACACAGACACGGCGCCCAAGCTCAGTCTTTTTACACTCTGGATATCTTCCACCAACTCGCCTGTGTACACAGTATTTTATCAGAATCAGTAGCTAACATGCTGCAGTTCATAACTCATAGCCTGCCACTCTCCATAGTAGATTGTTGCAAGCTATGAAGAAAACCGTTACCTTAGCAGGGTGTATTGTAAATTCTGCAATTAATGTTCTTCTTTTGCAAGTTATGACTGTAGGTGATCCATCAGGCTGTCCTTCCAAGCAATATTGAGTAAAAAGAAAAGAAAACGCCGGTTCGCCTTGGTTAGGAGGACAGATGGGCTAATAATAGCAATAATAATAATATTAATAACTCTGAAAGCTTCAGTAATAATTACGTTCACTCGTTTGCGTGGAAGGGCTAATATCCCGACATCAAGCAAGGTACTATGTGTTTCATGTTTTGCCAGTATTTCATATATTCGTGCCTCTTGAAACGTAATACTGTACACAAAAGAGAAAATATTAGTTAATATGTCCCAGGTCATTCTTACTTATGATTGAAGCCTCCTTTCCCTCATGTCTGTTAGCGATTGTAATAAATTGTGCAAGCCTCCAAGCATCATTCAGAGCGTACATGTCCCACTGTGGCGATTCCCATTCGAGGTAAAAAGGCCAAGGTCACTGAGCTCCTTCCTCTCTGCACAGCTAGCCTGTAAAATCTCCCAGAAAGACTGAACATGGGATGGAGTACAGTAGGAAAGAAGGATAATGAGACGATAGCCTTCAGGGGTCCTCTTGTCAATCCCTAGGAAGATGAATCCCAACTGGAATTAGCAGTGGTCACCGTGCTTTGTCGCTACCATTGCGTAAGAGGAGCTGTTTCTCTTGCTGTATAACAGGCGGTCGAAACGACTCCGTCATGCAATCGCCACCGACCAGAGGGCGACCCAGGCAACGTCGCAGGACACGGTCTCGCCAGGATTCTGTGACGAGCGAGGGAAGCGGCTCCGAGAGTGGAACGGACAGGATGGACGTGGAGCATGCCAGGCCCAAAAAAGAGCCCGCTTCGCTCTCATCCAGGGTAACGCTTCTGTTTACCTGTTGCCCCAAAACTGAGCATAGCCAAAATCTTCTCAATGTGGGAAGACAAAAATCACATGTGTCTGACAAGTACTAGAATCTTTGTCCTGTAGTTAATCCTAGATTGGCACTCCTTTCAGGGCAAAGTGGATGGTGATCTGAACAAACCCAAAGTTGGTCGAGGGCAAGCTAACGCAGAAGCCAAACGGGTGACGTCGGCTGTGAAATGAAGTTAGTGCATTTTAGCTCGAGTCGTGTGCTGTGAGCAGACACACTTTGGGACAGCCTGAGCTTTGCTTGAACCTGTACGAGAGATTGTGCTCCTGGAACCCCTTCAAACAGAGTTCTCTGGTGGCCTTCACTGAGATGAGATCAAGCAGCTGCCATTGTTTCCATTGTGGCATCCTCCGAACGGAAACCCTTCTCCTCTATTTCCATTGAATCTCGTGCAACCAGCCACTGTGGATAACCTCAGGGTCTGCAACACAAGCAGGTGCAACCAATGGATGAGAGAGCAGTTGACGACTGCTGTCACAGGCGGTGATGGGACAATGTGTGGAAAACTTTTGCTATCAGATGGGTGCATCTTTGCACTTTGTTGGCTCTGGATGGTTTTGAAAGAGGAGATAAACCGCTAAGGGCTGTTAAAAATTAGGGAAAATACTTTGGAATATTAAAGGGAAGTTATAAGTATGTGATGAAGGACATTTCTCGTGAATTAAAGCAGCTGTATTTTGAATTGTATTGAGGTTCTGGCAGTCATGTCTGAGATTCTGGGGTATGCAGTGAGATTTTGTGTCCTTTATGTGGCTAGCATACCCTGCAATTAGGTCAAGTAGTCCCAGCACCAAAAGAAGACTGTTTGAATGTTAGCTCCTTCATCGAAAACACTCACTAGGAATAAGTTTCTGTCAGTTATGGGTAAAGGGTTGTTCTTAGTTGGGTTGTTCTAAGTTGGGCCCACTGTGGCAAACATACTGCGTATGTACGCTATGTTAAATTAGGAGTTAAATGGGGAGTGGTGGAAATTATGGTCACTAGGTAAGCTTACGCTTACATTAGCGTCATGCTCTTCCTCTGTTCTCTTTACTGCATTGCGTGCTGGATCGCTGTAAGAGGTCACGTGGGTTGGTGCCTGGTGTGGGGGGGAACCCTGGAGGCTGTCATATTGGTGTTCGAAGCGGCTGTTGTGATTTTGTTTTGTTTTTGTACGCTGCTATTGACTAAATACGCGATACTTATAACTTGAAAGGTTGTCCAAAGGCAAAAATACGCAGGGGATGCAAATGGACACAAAATATCTCCCATTTTTGTTCACCGGCTATCGCCGTGTGGCTACGATTCATTTCACGGAGGCTGTCAAGACCTTTTGTCAATCATTACATGATTAAACCATGTGATGTCATTGTGTTGTCATTACAGAGTAGCTGCCGGCGGTGATTGTACGGCACGGGTAAAGCTCTCATAAGCAATTGCCGCGGTTCTGGGCATTGCGAATAAAGATTCATGGAAATAAATAACGCGTCCTTATCTCAGGAAAATACCTACGCGTGCAAAAACGTTTAATTTTTGTGAACAACGGCGCCTTTTCTCTACATGTGTTGCTACCGTGGAGTATACCCAAACTAAGCGTAGTTACGGGATCAGGGCTCAAACAGAATGGGCACCGTTTTAGTTTCCGTAGTCGATACTGTAGCGCAAGGTAATACGGCGACTGTAGGGGGAATAATCTATACCTGCAGATTTGCGAAGTGAAAAAGTGCATGTTTTGTAGTTCGCAGTAGGCACAAATTCACCTTTGTGTGTGTGTGTGATTACGATATTAGAGTTATGCTTTGTTTGGTCCGTTTGTATAAAACTTGAGTACGATTCAGCACGTGGAATGAGCGCGCTCTGTGCAATTCGTTTACCTTCTCGAAGATGGCGCCACAACGTAGCACAAGATATGGGAATTGACACGAGAGCTTCCCAGTTCAAATTAGGAGCATTTCGTCGTCAGAGATAATGATAGAATCGTTTCTCAGCAATCAATTACAACAAGAAGTCTAATACTATTCTCACCCATGTTGTGGGCGCCAGTAAAACACACGAATCAACAGCGAGGCAAAGAAGTTCGGCTGTCAAAACAAAAGCGACCGTTCCCATTGGCTTGCTCGAACGGAGACGTCACGCAGTACCTGAGCCAGCCTGAGCGGTGCATACAACCACCTGTAAACTTTGCTTTTGTGGGAGAGTTTCCGTCCTGGCGCAACCTGTATTGGATACACGCGCCTCGTAGGCTTGTGAATTATTCTCTCCTGGTGCACCGTCACAGCAAAGAGTAACATGTCGTGATCCCGTGTGTGTTGTTTTCGTAACAAGATATGGATCGGGATAAATTTCATCGTGCAGCGCGTGACGGATACATCGACTTGCTGCGAGAAGCGACGCGCAAGGATTGTAACATGCCGGACGAGGATGGGATGACGCCGACGATTTGGGCAGCTTACCATGGACATTTGGACGCTTTACGGCTGCTCGTCGGACGCGGGTAAGCCTTTCGTACTTTTACTTTCTTTTTTTTCTCTCTCTCTCTCTTCTCTTCAAAACGTCGCGCTTTTATGATTCAGGTTGCTGTCAACATTGGTGACTCAGAGCCGGTGAAGCTTGCAGTTTTTCGTGGTTCGCGATGACGACAGATGCTTTGACGATTTCAGATATCTGTTGCATATGTGTCTCTCGTTGTTACCAGTCTCTGTTGTATTATTATTATTTTTTTTTTTCAACGGTGTTCTTGGATGGTTAACGTTTCTCGATTGGCACATTTTGCTGCGGTGTAGTGGCGACGCTTTTCTTCTTCAAGGAGCTGCAGTCACTGATACAAAACGGTTAAGTGATTCGCCAGGGAAAAAAAAAAAAAAAAAAAAAGGGAATGCGAAAAGATATGAAAAGGTGAGTCGGACCACAAGGGGAATCGCTGTGCGGACCACCCTGTGATTAATCTTCTGAAAGGCGCTTCTCACCTTTTGCGTTTAATCTTTTGTCCTCGTCAGCGCATTTTAGAAACCTTGGCTGGTCCTTTCCAACAATGACTCGTTTCTGAAGCGCAAATAAAGCCGAACGAGAGAAGCTGATTATTGAAGAGTGAAATTGATTATATTTTCGTCGCAATGGAAATTTGAATGTAGTATAGGAAAGTCGGAAGTCGATGATGCTTGTAAGAATGGAAGTTACAATAGCGACCACGAATCCGTGCATGCCTCAGAGTTAAGTTCGTCACGCATGCAATACAAAAACAAGAATGCACACACACACACAAGAAAAAGAATGGATGTGGCGATGCGGACTATATGTATATATATTGCCTTAATTTTGCCGGTGTGGTTTTTGAGTGCGCCATCTTTCTCACGCGTATCCTCTCGAGAGGAAAAGATATTCCCGTTGTCTGCTGAAGGCGTCTATTTTCAGCGCTATAACTTTCGCACTTCTGCTTCTGTAGGTGGAGTCGGATCTCGTTTTTCTCACAAACCTCATTCTTGAAATATTTTCTAAAGCGATAATATCTCTCTCGAGAGCCCATGGAAGAAAACTAATTTCGCCAGCTAACTTTCTAGCAAGAAAAATCCGCGAGGGCACGTATATCCTCTTCATTGTCTTCATCCCTGAACGAGATGAGAGAACAGAGGCTCTTTATCATTCATAGAACGTGGCAAGGAATACGTAATGTGTCTTGTACTACATATCCCACCCATGAAGAATTTTCCCGACGCAGAGTTCCGCGTTTCGGGCGCCTACACTGCGGAGATTCGTCTCTCGCGCTGTCCGCGAGCGAAGGCCCTTTCTCAGTGAAAAGCTGTTCGCATCGAGAGAGTTGCCTTTCTGAAAAATATCCAGGACGAAAGAGGTTTTCATTCGGTATGAGCCACAAAGAATGCACAGCCCGCATGCCAACGTCGTACTTCCGTTGTCCACCCACGCCCCGGCTATTTCTCTATCCTGTAACGACTGCAAATTTGCCCACTTTTGTCTGAATCCAGCGACGACGTCGTCTTCCGTGTAATCTACTTGGACGACGTTGCTCGGACTTCCTCAAAGTATTCGGTGCGATTGACGGTTTGTCCTCTCTGTCGGTTGTTAGAAAGGAATCCATGGGCGCTTGGAAACAGCTGTTAGCAATGTGTGGGATGACGTAACTGGCCTTCCGCACCCACCTTGAGCATGTACATCGATGCGTAGCGTTCTTCCAACGTGAGCCTAGAATACTCTGTGTCGCAATTGCCTCGCTTGTAGAAATAAGAGATTCAGAACGATTCTGCTGTCCTTCTTGCATCCTGAGGCGTTGCCAAAACGAATGAGCTGTGGCCGAAGCTGCTGCTCCGATATGTTTCCTGCAACCTATCAATTGAAGATCATTTTCTTTGTCACACTCGGGATAGCTTTCGTTTTTCCTGTCTTTTTTTGCCCTTACCGGGGATGATAAAACAGGCGCAACGTGGCACTATAGGTCGAAGCCGAGCAGAGCATCTCTCTCGGAGTTAAGTAACATAAAGCAGCCTTGTGCTAGTACGGCGCAGGCACGTCCTTATCAAGACCATTTGGTTCACGCAGTGAATGCTTCCAATTGAGCCAGGGCTCCTCGCGGACGTTGCGAACCCACCGAGGTTTCGCTGGCAACGAGGCTCTGTCGACGGAGCCTCTCAGCTGTAAACTTTAATCACTTGCCGTGGTGACAAGCTTCTCTGCCAGTAGAGCGTTAATCCATCGTTCAACCATAGCTATCTCAAGTGAAGAACTCAGCAATCTCTCTTTTTCAGCTCTAAAAGTCCTGTTGGAACCTGTTCTAGCGCTAAACAGTCGCGAGTTCGTCGAACGTCATAGTAAGATAACGAAATGAAAAGTCAGGTCCCATGAATACGCTTCATACGCGTATCGAGGGGTAAAAACTACTTTTTCAGATAGTTTTCTTTTTCGAAGATGAGATGTCTGGTTTAACGAAAAGCGTCCATTGCTAGGAAAAAAAAAAGTTGTGCCAACGAGACGGTCAAAAACCTTTTTTCTCTCACTTTTGATGACGAGGAACCGGCAGTAGAGGTTTGCTAATTTTCTTTCGAATGTTGAGAATATAAACCTTGAGAGTGGACGTAGTAACGGAATTTCAGCTAGAGCACATTTTTGCTGACAGGCATGATTTGTGAGTCTCCTGGTATACACTCTAAAAACAGAACTTCACCGCATAACACGGCGATGACCAATCGCCATTCCGAAAGATATCTTTTCCTGACCCTATTTGCCGGAAACGGTGGGCGTACGCCTTTCAGAAGAATCTGCTGATGTCCTGCATGTCGTACGTTGGTTGCACGGCGCATGCTGTCGGAACATTAGATGCGCCTTTCAAGGTATCGCATTTAAACTGAGCGCTGCGAAAACTTTCGGAAACGAAATGACAGACCCTGAAGGTATACCAAAAGCGGAAGTAAGGAGTGTGATCATGTATGGCGCCCTCACCGTCATGGCTCGTAATTAAACGGTTATTAGATCCTCAGGCTTCCATTTGACATCGCTTTCGTATAAAAGGTGGCTGAGTTAATTCCTCCTTCGTTTTTAGTCGCTTGCACCCTCTTGAAAGGATGAATTGTGTTGCACGTCTTCTGTTAGGGCGAGCTAGGGTTTCTCCGAGGCGCCAATTTCGGATAAGAAAAACACATTTGGACTACCAAAGAAAAGAGAGTAGAAAAAGTATCCCCGACGTAAGCTTGGTAACGCTAAATAAAGAGTGGCAAACCCATTGCGATGTTTCACGTCCTCTCCCGACCTTCGTATGAGTCATCGCTCAGCATTGACATTGTAGAAGTACGCTGTAGTATTTTCCAGCAGCAGGAGCGGCCAAGAACCCGCTTAACGAGAATTTCCTTGGAAAGTGAAGAAAAGCTGTCATGCGACCTTTGGACGTCAAAGGGGGCAGGAAGGATCTCCTCCGCTGGAGAGAATTCTAGTCTGACGACTATCCTATATACACATAACATAATAGAGGAAGGAAAGTGCCTGTGGGGATCTCATTGCAGTCGGGGGGTTAGTGGCCGGACAATTATGCAAAGCACCATTTCGGTTCAACAACAGGGCGCCTCCTCTGCCATTTCAAGAGTCGATGGGCTCGCCTAAAAAAGAACAGTCCGCGGAATTATTTTGGAGCTCGTTCAGTATTCCTTTTGTGTGTTCCTTTTGTTTTTCTGTACGCGATACTCTGCTCGATTGCGTCACATGTCAGTTGAATGTGCATCGGACAATTTCACCCTCCACTTAAGTTTGACCTATAGCCTAATGCGTGTCATTGAAATTCAGGGCATGGGCACGTGCCGGATCTCAAAGCCACTGGGATCCATCACCTTTTCCACAGAAATCAGCACTAATATGTCACTACTGTTACCATAGTATTGTCTCGTAAGAGGAATAAAATGTGCTGGAACAAGGCTACATCGTCAACGGCCATTTCCTGTAGTAGTGCTCTAGAAGGCATGACCAGATAAGTCAGTGTGCCAAGCGATAATACGTGAAAGTAAAAGGCCAGGGCGTAATAATGTAATTAATCAAGCAGCTGACAGCGATTGCAGATCGCTCTACTGTGCACATTAGAATAGCGAAAAATGTCCTTCCGTCGGATCAGGTTGGCGAAGCCAGCCTCGCTGTTCCTGGCTTGCCTTTAACAGAGGTGGAGGAGGCCGTGTACAGGCTTCGTCCTGATCGGTACCGACTGGCAGCTTTGGCCTCCTTGTGTTTGAAGTGCGTGTAGAGGAAAGCTCCAGACACGGTGAACACCATCCCCGCCTGCTGCATTCTTCCAAGGGGTTCACGGAACACAGCGTAGCACGCTATTAGGGTCGCCACGAGCTTCACCTGCGTTAGGACGTGGTTCATGCACTGTCGTACTGGCTCGGAACTACATCATGACTTAGGGCTACAGTGAAACCCTTCCGTGTCAATCACCCGATGGTCGACTGAGCAAATGGGCTCGCTGGGCATATTTACACAGATTATCAATGCGCGATTATAATGCGTAACGTCAAAGTGTTGTTAAACTCCCCTCACAATGTCATCGGTTACTCTTTCGTTCGGGTCCGTTCAGCTCATTATCGAGTCTGGCATTTGCGAGAAGAGCCATCTTGACTTTGTGCAGCGTGCTTACCTGGCTAAGGACGTTGTAGGTAAGCGGTGAGGTCCGGTTGACGATCCAAAACATGGTGAGCGTGATGAGAAAGCCCACGATTCCTGTGACAGCGACGAGGGCCCAGTCGAGAAGCGTCCAGCTGACAGCGAATATACCTCGCGATGAATGCAAGGGATGCTCAAACACGCAGACGAGCAGGGCCATGAAGATAGAAGCCAGCAAGGTCTGGTGGTAGAGGGCCTAGGGTGCACCAAGGACACTTACTTCCCCATATATTTCACCAAGTCCCCTTACGACCCTGCTCTTGTGGCGAGTCATGCTGGTGCACGCCTCGCACCTTAGTTTTTGAGCAGAGACGAGTGAAGGAGAAATGATTTAACGTCTTGTGTTTGGGCTGGCCATTACACAGAGCAGGGTATTCTGCTCTCTCTTCCCTCCTGTACCATCACTTTTTTTTTCTTTCTTTACAATGAGCCGTCATCCCAAAGCATGTTGACCACGCCTTCTCCCGCACATAGGCGCCATTTAGGATAATTTGCTGTGTTTTCGTGCAGTATGTTAGGCGTTGTGCACCCTCGGACTAGCTGACGCTGACCGCGGCAGCAACGGGTATGGGTGCAGCATCATTCGGTGCTATAGAGGATGCCCCCAATAATGGCCCCAGTGGCACCTTCGGAGACGAAACCAGCTGCATGTTGTTAAGAATTGCCTGAACTGATAGTGTCCTCTTGTCTATGCTAATGAACCAATCAAAATTAAGTAGAAAGCTGTGTAATTAGTGACTTGAGAGCAAAAGTGTCAATTAACCGGTCGTAGGGTAAGTTAAGACCTTTTCGAGTAGGGTTTTATGAACGCGTACCTTTCGCGTTATGTTTATATTATATTATATTATTTGTTTGTTTATTTTTCATAAGAAGGTCCGCGAAATTTGACGGATGACCACGTGACCGCCTGCTCGCGTTAGAAAAGGTTCCGTTACCCAAGCGTCTGCTAGAGGAATGACGTCCGCTGCATGGTCTGTCATACAGTGTTTGTTGTCCGCCACCTCGTGCGACAGTGCAGCCGTCGTCTGCCGAAGGAGCCATGAACACGGCAAAAAAATAGCGACGGCATGGCACAACGATATTGTGCACAGGAAACGTCCCATCGATGTAAACGCTAGGAACGTGTGCTGCAACAATCGTTGCTAATCATGGGTCATGTGACCGACCTATTGCTATAGCAACGCCTCGATACCTCGAACGTCGATATCGCAGGGAATCCGTCCCCGGTATGTGCAGAATATACAGCGACAGCTCGCAGCTCCTTTTTAAAGTGAAGCAACCAAGGGGTTCCCCCAAGCATTGGCTTGTGGCGATCTCTACTGCGTGGAGCCCATATCTCACCTGCAATGCATTCAGCTTGAACTGAGCCTGCAGCTGGGCAGCCTGTACCTGATAGAAAGCCGTGGCCACGGCACCCGAGAGCCCGAACACTGTTCCCGGAATATTGAGATACACGTCCCCGTAGGAGTGGAGGAAGACTCCGAGTACCAGGGGCAACACAGACAGCTTGATTCCCAGGGATGGACGACACTGAAGCTGCCAAACCATCACAGTTACTTATGTTCAGAGGAACGGATCATCATCTTCCTCACACGTCATAGTCTCTTACACGGCTAAATGTTAAGATAATGATAGAAGCGGCCAGGGGCGTCATGGTTGAAGGAGCAACTCAAGGAACGCTGGGGGCTAATGTATTCTGATGCAGCCTTGAGATTGGACACGCAAAGGCCCCCCTTCGACACGCTTTGGAATTAACAGAGACGCAACAACGATTAGCTAGACGAATGACCCATTGGTAATATTTCGCTACAAAGAAGAGGACATCGAAGAGTCTTCTTTGAATAGCACCCTTCGTGCGAGTGGACAGGGTAGCCATTTGCTTTGCTTTGTATTCCTGTCTTCCTTATTCCCAATCATCCATGTGGCGCTAGACAAAGATCGCCTTTGTGTGCACCACGCTTGTGGCTTTTGCTCCCTTTGCTTGAGCTTGACCATCAATTTATTGCGTGAAATGGGACAAAGCAGTAATCAATTCGCTGTCTGGGGAAAACATCTCTGGAAGGAAAAGCAGCTTTGCATAGCGAAAACCTCTGACTGCATTGCGTTGCGTCCTTGTTCGAATGTGATTCGCGTGCCTCGCTGCAAAAGTGCTGGCATCTTTAACACTCGCTAAATGGTGTATATAATGCCGAAGACGCGTCGACCGCCTGCCAAAGGTGTACAGGGCTGAACCTACAGAGCGCGGGTGGGTTATAAGAGCTGGAGTAAGTGATCTTCATACCATAGGAACGGTAGCAGTGGTGGCCGGTACCGTGTTTTGAATGATCATGACAGTAGGCAGAGAGACGACGCGCAGAATTAGACTGGTGCCCACGGTGTTGTACTCCAGGGACAGGTTGGGCAACGCAGTGAAGGCGCAACACAACACACTCAAGGGAATCACCCGATTCAAGGGAACGCTTTCGGGGTGAAGCAGGCCCACCGTACGGGCACCGTGCAGTCCTGCCAGCGTCACCAGCAAATGCAACAGTGTCAGGGTCATGTTGGGAAAGCGAAGACCCACATAGGCCCATCTGGAAAAATGGTCGTCGTCACGTTGTGCAAAGTGGTTTCATGAGCCTCGGGGAAAGTGAATAACAGAAGTGGACGCTGTTACCGGTTGAGTAAGACGAGCAGCACCGCGAGGAAGATGTTGGCGACAATGACCAGGACTGTAGAGGCATTGGAGGAGGACGATGTGCAACTGGGACCGGGGCCGCAGACAACTAGGGGGGAGTGCATTTCCGGTTCACCGGTAACGAGCTCGGAAACCGTTGCCTGCTCGGGGGAGTCCGGGCAATTAGAATCTGACATAAGACTTGGATTTAGAATGAACGGGGTGGGCGTCGGGCTACTACCACTTCTTCTTC
>JARGYV010108077.1:0-11652 GCA_029532675.1 Ornithodoros moubata | reverse complement strand
TTTTAAGTATATTATAGGGAAGGGTGGAAACACTGCAGAACTGAGCCTGATGTTTTTAGACCATTTGGCAGTTTTCACATCTACCAATAATCACTACAATTACAGTAGGCTATCATTAATTGGAACCAGAGGGGACCACACCATTTGTCCAAATTAAGCAAAGTTCAATTTAACGTGGGGCTCACTTGTGAAAGAGGGCTCTTGTCGGGACCGTGGGCAGCCTTTCCTAGACCTGATGTGACATGGTGTGCCGGCTGTGCATTCACGGTACTGGTTTCACTTTTATATGGCGCACCGAGATGATGATGTGGTAATTCACATTGTTACTGTTACGAAACTCTGGCCCTACCCACAGTCACATTCATAACAGGTAACCGGTATGTGTTACGACTGAGATAATCACACTACCGTCACTGAGGTGCGTGTAGGACCTCGCAGAAAGTACGGGACTCGCATACCTTTAGCGTTACTTGCAGGAGTAAAGACGCTAATTATGCTAGAAAATTGTCAGTAATCAAAGCTTGCCACCATTTCCTGAAGCAATCAAGATTTGGTGTAGACATTGCTTGCAGTTTGTGCACAAGATGTGCAGCATCCACATTTTCATTGTGAAAAGACTGTATCACTCTCTGTTTTCGAGATTTTTCCACATTCCACCTTGCATATTATCTGCAGTTTTGTGTCAAGATCTTCTCCCTGTCGCACAGTCACGAAGGCGAGTGATGCTGCACAAATGCATCTCTACTCTCCACGGCTGGTTTTAACTCTAATGTGGCGAGAGGTGCAGAAGGGGTAACGTAGGATTTGTCGTATGTTTCAAGAAGGTACACCATAAACGAGAAAAGAAAGGACGTGCGCACTCTACAGAAAGTCAATAGCCACCAATGTATGGAGCGCTGCGACCTATTTTTCTCCCGGCTTACAAGCACCGTCGGTTAGAATTATCTGACCTTGATGCTCGTCCGTTTCGAATTAGAGTCTCTGCCCATTGAAATATGCTCGGTTGGTACCCAGGATTCTGTTGGAATTATCTGGAAATTTTAATTAAGCAATGTTGAACTAACCAGATTCTACAGTGCATACACACATGCCAAATGGTTAGCCAAAAGTGTCCAAATACTATCCTCCTTAATCAAACTGTAGAAGGTACTAGTAGTAGGCATTTAAAATGTGTTACCCAGTCCCATTTCTTGAATGTAATTTAGAGACACTTTGTTTTACCTCTTTCACTGTTAGACTTTGATATGACAGATCAGATTCAGAGATGCCTCAGTTAATTTTTTGCTTTAAGGTTGAACTGTTAACATGTTGCAGTTTTGGGCTGCACAGTCTTTCCGATCTTCCCCTGTCGAAGAGAACAACACATTGATCTGTTTAGAATGCTCTGTTAAGTGTACTCTGGGAAAGAGAGCAGCACCACATTTGTGGATGTAGGTATGAAATGAAGGTCCATTTTGTGCACTGGGTGACACATGTTCAGTTGGTGATCTTGCCAAAGTGTGTGCATTAACTGGTGGTTTAATTCTGGTAGCCTGCGCCTGCCCCGTACGATCATTCGGTTGACGAGCGAGAGCATACAGTGGAGCAGTGGAAGGGTGAGCCAGCAACAATTGTTGATTGATGGTCTGTATGCTTAGCATGTATGCTTCCTCTTTGTAGACCTCATATACAAGGAAGTGCTAGAGTATGAACAGACGCACAATAGCCTCGGGGTAGGAAGCCGAAATATGTCCTCCCTCCATGGCTCCCAAGGTAATCAAAAGGCACGTGTTGCGACTTTTGTTTGTCTGCTCCCTCCCCACAAGTACTGTAGGAAGTGAACTCCATCTGTAAGCTCCACTTCATTGTCATATGGCACCGTGGGTGGAACAAGTGTGTCGAGGGTTTCCCCCAATCGGCTCCTTTTGGCTGTCAGTGTTGTCGGACCACATATCCCCTCCACTTCTTCGGCTATCGTCTACTGCAGCAAAACATGAAAGTGAGCACTTGCCTTGCAGATGGTGCAATAGAAGAGGACTGTGAAAGCAGCCAGCTGTCTTCAGTGGCGGAGCAGTCCTCCTCATCCTCGAACAGGGCAGCCAATCCATACAACAGGAGGCGCTACCAGTCCTAGCTACACTCTCTCTTTCTTTCCTCTCACATTTAGGGTACCTACATTCACATGGGCTGTCCCCAAAAAATAATTTTGAGAGGGATTTTTCAAAGTTGTGTGCTGACTAGATTTAAATACATAAGCACAGACATGCATTGGTCATGTTCACAGACACACAGATGTGGGGTGGTATCGGGGGGTCGTACTGGGCCAGGAATGAGCACAAAGGGTGCAGGACCTCTTTTCCAAGGTCTGTGAAATGACTTTCACTTGGCCATAATACGGAGAATGTGCTGCTGCCAGTTGTGAGCTTTTTGCTAGACATTTTGTAGCAATCACCTGTCTCAGTGCAGGTCGATTTGTAAGCAGATTTTGTGAATTTAGAATGTGGCAGATAAATTAACTTTCATGTGAAGGCTTAGCTGTAAGGGATGTAGAGAGAGAAAGTGTCAATAAATTCCTAATAAAAAACTGTGATTAAAAATTTGAGACTTGCTATATGTCATGTCTAAAGATTTTTGCCACCTTTTCTAACAGTTTGTACTAGTATAATTTACTAGTGCAATATTGTCAAGCACTCGAAAAACGTGGGAAAGCTTGTTGCATGTCTCCACATTCTTGCTTCCTTACATCTGCCTCTGCTTTGAAATAGCTCCGCCAGATACAAGTCAATATCTGATTAACTAATGACACCTAATTGGGTCTTCATTTTTCTCTACCAGTTTAGTTTGTAGAAGATCCTTGGGCAGAGCTTGTGTTTGTTTGCAACAAGTGTTTGGCTGTTTTTCAGATGCTAATTGTTGTGAAAACCCAGCGATTTTGCGTGCAATACACTAGCAGGCATGTCTTCCAATTCACGCATGAAAACTTGTGCTTAGTAGTTTTTTTTTTTTTTGTTAACTTAACAAATTTGTACTGAATAATGAGTTGCACTAATGCAGACTACCAGTGCAGGTGGGAAAATTTTTCAGAAGTCACATACAGTAGGTGCCAAGTTCTTATTATGCACAGTTTTTTCTACTGGGAATTTGGTGACACTGTGTATGTTGCTCTGGCTAGTATGACCCCCTGGAAGACCCAAGCACCTGCACGGATACTGTTTTCCTCCTAAACTTCCTCCTCTCTCTCAAACAGGGCTCACTGTACCTTGTAGGAATCAATCCATTACAGAGTTCACTGAAGGTTTCTGTATAGGGGGCCTTACAGGTATCATGCCTCTGTCTTTTTTTTCTTCTGTGCACTTGTTCATTAGCCTTCATTCCTTTACACATTGATAGAGCTTCTCCTTTTTTTTATTTTTTTGCTATATTTGTTGTTCAACGGTCATGGTCTAGATTCAGTGAAACATGGCCGCAGCAGCATGACCTGCTTGCATGTACCTAGTCGTTTTCTAGCTCTGGTTGCTGTCATGTGTATGTGTATGACATGTATTACTATTTAATGGTTCATTATTGTCTTTGTTTCCTACCTGAAAGATGTCACTATCATTTACTGCATATGATGTAGGAGAAATTGCTGCAACAGAAATTATGGCTGTAGATACAGTATCACAAACATTTGTCATCACCACAGAGGTGACAAAAGAAACCGAATGCAATATACTCTAGTGCACAGGAAACCAATTTTTGTGTGCCAAAAGCAAGATGCAGAAGAATCCATCTGCAGGTTATTTGGTAGGCTTCCTCTTCCATCATGACAGTTACCTAGCAGAAGGAAGTTCTTGTTATGACAACTCCTTAGGATACACACAATGAGTGAGCTTTCTTGGCACATTCTGTAATAATGGGGACACAAAGCACTTCCAATAGATTGTGTAGATAGCTCATACCTTCACGTCATGAGAGAGAGAGGAGGAATGGGAACCCATGTAGTAATTTATGGCCTGTATAAGCAAACGGTCATTATGATGTGTAATTTAATTGATGTAAATACACTTCGTATTTTAAGGATGAATGTTTTCTTTTTTTATATAAATATATATATATAAAAATATAAGTAGAGATTGTATAATTTGCAATGTTTGAGTTCTTAAGCGTTATAGCTTTGAGGGAAGTTACATTTGTGACAACATCCTCTGTCCTTTGTAAATGTTTCTTTTTTTTTTTTTATGCCTAAGTTTGTTTTTGGACAACGAAATTAAATAGTATGTGAAAGAGAGAGAAAGAAAGAGCCGTGCATGGGTGACCTAAAGGGCAACAACACTGTCGTGCCAGCAGTCTGGCATTCAGCTATAATAAATTATTCATGGTGGCATCTATTTACTGGCGCAACTGCTGAATATTGGCAACACTAAAGTGTATAAAGGGGGTGTGCAGTTTTGATAATTTCTTTGTCATAAAGGGCTAGGACACTTACCTTGAGCTCAATAGAAGCATTCAGAAATGGGACCACAACCAATGAAAATAACCGTTTGTGGAGTTAAAATAAAGGTAACGTGTGGCTTACTGCGTACACTGATAGAATAGCATATCAGAAGCAAACATGTGGACGAAAAAGCCTCAACTTGGACGACAAAAGGGAGGGCGGACTCTACTTTTTGTCGTCCAAGCTCAGGCATGTGCGCAAACTTTGGTGTATGTGGAAGCAGAACTGTGGCACACCCCTGTCAATGACTGTTGCTTTTCTGAGCCATATTGATATTGTGATGACCATTTGCTAGAACAGCATTCGGGTGCTGGTTCACCACTACAAGAACTCTGTCACCAATGCATAATCTTCTCGACATCTTGTTGGATGTCTTCTAACTTGTGTGTGCCACAGGGTGAGAGTGTGGGTACATTTTTTAACTCTTTCCTCTGCTTTTGCTTTCTGGCTGTATTTTCCTCTCAACTCTGCATCTGGGCACCTTGCAAAAGAATATGCTGCGTATGCAGAAACTTCGAGTTGTGTCACAATGTTAAAACTTTTATAATCCTGTAAATTGCAACTAGTGGCAGCGTGAGAACTTATATCCCTGTTATAGGTGCACCGTGTGTCGGAGATTTCGGGCACACGTCAAAAGATCCCCAGGTGGTCCAAATTATCCGCAGTCCTACCCTGTGGCATTGTTCATAATCATAGTTGTCTACTGACGTAAACCTACAAATTATAATTACTATAATTATAATTACAGGGGCACCCAAAATACCGTAAAATTGAACAACAGTTTAGGCTATAGACTAAGCTGAGCCACGTTCCTGCTTACATGACATGCTGGGTTGGTTGTTTAAATGAGCATTTTTATTGCACGGTCCTTACAAACTAGTGTCTCAAAGGTATGGAAAGGTGTGTATATGAGTGATTCCACTAAAATTCAAACAACCAAGGAAAGTTAGGTCCTTGGATTTTGTTGCAAAAAATATATTAACATGGTACATATGGTAAACATTTGCAAATTATGAAAAACAAGCTTTTACTTTCCTAGTTCAGTCCATTTCCAGTGGAGAGGGTGTGAAAAAATCATGTGGTTTGCATCGCTATTTCGAAGAGCTCACGAGCACGAACGATCTGTTCCCAGGTCGTGGGTTTTTTTTATTGTCTTATTGTCTTCTGAAGAACCTTCTTTTTCTTCTTTTTTTATTTCCAAAGTCACGAGCGCACAAAAAGGGCAGCATTTCGAGTGAACATTGTACATGCACCATTGCTCACATAGACATATAAGGCACATCATTATCTTCATCTCTGAAAAGTTTTCTCATTGTTTCATTTTTCTGCACAAACTGATGCATGCATGTTTGCCCAATTCTTAAAAGAATTTACCTTCATGTGTCTGGTAAGTTCTTGAAAGGACCTTGATGTATCTGGGGAATGAACTGCATTTATTGTTTTTGGTTCGCACAGTTAGTACATCTTTTTCCACTTTTTTCGCTGGACGACATCTGTGGACGCCATTCTACTCCGCCAGACATAATTAGAACATAGTCGTAGCACTGGATAACATCCCTCCAATCTTAGATTTTCGTGTGTCCACAAAATAAGATGGAAGAGGTAAGAAATGGCCGAGGCGAAAACTGTCATTTTTTGTTTTAAGTACCACCGAGAATTTTGAGTCTTTCTATAACTGCTATGCTTCCCATGGACTAGGCTGCCATATGTGAAAGAAAGGAAAAAAGGTCATCCGGTCCTCTCTGCTTGATTCAACGTGAAATCGTGCAGTGTTTCACAAAACCATCAACTGCATGTCATAGCCCGTGCCATGAGGTACCAAGTTTCATCCAAAAGCTGTTTGCCAACTTGCTCATCCGAGTTTCTGACCCAAAATATCCCGTCGTGTTCTATTCACGAGCCTGCCTGCGCTCCAGCCAGGTCACAAGGCCTAGTCTTCATCCATCGTGACAGTTATGGACCTCTCAACAATTACCAGTGTCCACTATGAGACGCAGTCTACGAAACTAAAGGTCAACCAACCATAGTTGGGGCTAACTGCTGTCGTATCAGTGATAGTTGAATGTGGTAATGTGATGGGGGTATTAGTGAGCCTGCGAAACTAAAGGTTATCTAAAGAATAGCATAAACAGTCAAATAATGTGAGCTAGGATATTTGTGATCAAGATCAATGCCAATTGCAGTTTAGGGGCACTTTCTAGGTCACGTGTACGATATGGATCATGCGGCCGACCACACGTTTGGCATACTCTGCGCCAGAAAATGCTGACAGTATGACCATCTCAGTTAGCTACACTGAAACCAGTGAACCATACAACGTGCCTGTTGTCATTATTGTCATGTTATTACCTGTCGATCAGGAGTTGAGATAGCATCAAGACGCATTAGTGCCCCAATTATACGGTTCCTAGACGATCCATTCATCTGTTCATTCTTTAGAGTCATCTTGAAGAAGGCTTGCAAAAGGGGGAAAAAACGGAACGCAAAATAAATAATAGACAGTTTGCTGGTCTGTATGCTTTTTATTTTTTTTGTAAGTGTGATTCATACTCTGCACTCTAATTTGGCACGGTAACAGAGAGCTAACGCCTGAAAGAGTAACGCTGAGAATATGGGTGAAACATTCTCCTTTTTGCTCCTCTATGTCCATGCTCCTCTCCATTTTGCTAAAAACACACACTTGACTTACATTTCGCTTCTTGCAGTACAGGATGTGTACATTTCTTTGCAAAAAAACTGCAAGACGCCCATGTTGCTTCAATGTTTGAACAGTGATAGACATAAATCTCAAGCTTTCATCTGTTCTTTGCAGAAACAACAAAAAGTCGTGCAAAATTCCCCCGCATGCATTTGTATGACCCTTAAGGGCCTATTTCATTGTGCAGTCGCCTGTGTTAGCTTGAGTTTTATATCATTACACACAGTTGAACCAAAAGTAACAAAATGGGCCCAATATAGAAATTAAAATGTATGGGATAAGAATTTTAATGATTTTTTGCCTTTTCTGTAAATGGGTGAGTTACGCCAAAAAGTACAAACATGGATAACTTCCGACAGATAAGGCTAGTGAGAAAAGTGGTGAGTAGTGGTATTCTATTTTTAACATGGATCAAAATGTGTAACTCACCCTGTACTTAAATATATGTATATAAAGTGCAGGGAACAGGGGCTAATAACAACATCAGGCAAGAACAAAACTGAAAGCAACTGAAAGCCAGGAAAGAGGTAAGCACTTTTTTTTTTTTTTTTCTCCTGCTCTACAGCTTCAAAGCTCAAAGGACAAACTCATGTTTGTATTCATGGCACAGGAACGGAGATAAGGCCAGGTGAGTCACTCCCTTTGTTTGAAACCTTTGTGATGTGCCTCACTTAGTTATCTTCCACAGAGCTATGCAGAGGTCAAAAGCTTGCAGCATACTGTAGCCAAGATACTGTTCTATGCTTGTGACCAGGTGAGTGCATTGTTAAAGCCTCACAGAACAAGTTTACTTCCCCTAGAAGATATAATGAGTTCATCTTAGATACTCCTTGACAGGGGTGGACTCTAGGCTGTTGAGAAGGGTGTGCCATTCTCATCTGGCCTTTTGAATCTTCCTGCAGCAGCTGTGCTGTACTCAAATAGTTTTTCTTTCACTGTACAAGAAATGAGGGGGGCTTGACATGCTTGTATCCAGAGCTTAATGCACCACAAGACGGAGCCCAAGACCGTGGAAGGGTGTTGAAATTTTGGAACTGCTGTAGGCTGACAGGAGAATAAGAAGGGCTGGACTGCTCTCGCACTGTCAGCTTAGCAGCGGGGTTGAAGGGTTCATACGACGAAGACATTTCCAGGGCACTGGCTGGCCGACCTTCCATCTGGGCGACATGGCTAGGCTCGGAATCTGGAAGCAAAGTTGAGCCAGTTCAGGACAAGTTCCCACTGACACTGGTAGAAAAAGAGGGATCACTTTTGCCTGGAAGGCAACCGCCAATACAACTGAGACCTGCAACAGAATGTGCTTCTACATCAGCTCACACGTACATTTCCCTCGGGCGCATTATGGCCGTAGCCACAGCAGCTGAGGCACCAAAAGAAGAAGCAAATCACCTTTCTCCCTCATTTGTGTTGTGATGTATTGACATCATAGGAGTTGGTACCTACATGAGGTCGTTCCTTGCCACCCTTTGGGTGCCCTGGCCAGACAGGGGTCTTTGGGGTTGTAATGTATCTTAGACATTGGCACTGTAGTCAACGGTGCCTGCTCCAGCTGTGGACAAGGAGATAGCAGTAGCGGGTCTTGCTCAATTTTAGCATCCGCTGCACGAATCACAGAATCTACGACCTCCTCGGGCCGGACCATAGCAAAAGCTGAATCGCAGCTCCCGATGGGCGACTCCAGGGCAGCTTCCCAGGGACTCTTCACCAACTGCATTTCAGATGATTGTGCAAAAAATAGTAATAATAATAATAATGACTACTAAAGCTGTGGATGTTCCTGACCTTAAGCCTTGGGTTGAGGGACTCCTTGAATCTTGCGACGGGTGTCTTGAGTGGCTGAGGTGTCTTTATTGGAGGCAAAGGTTGACGCGATTCTGGCCAACGGTCTCCCAACTGTGCCTTGACTTTCTCGACGTCTACCACCCACTCTTCTGACTTCTTCTTTCGCTTGGCAAAAAGCGCAGCCCCTTTTCCCCGTGGAGAGTTTAGATCTTTGACAAGGTCCAAGCAAACTTCAGGACTCAGTGCACCGTGTTCCACAATGTTGACACCCGCAGAGCGCAATGTGCTTGCATCTTCCAGATGTCTTGGATCGAGAATGAGTTTCAGTTTGGGAGGTCCCTACAGAAATCGTAAGGAAAACTGAGATTACAGGAAACGCACAAAAGATGCCACCTCTCTCCTCAGCGAGATTTCTAGCAGATATTCATTGTTCCCTATACTTCATTATTTTATCTTTTTTAAAAGTGCAGGAGTAGCAAAAGCAGTCGGGACTGATGCAGAACATTAAAGATGGAATGTGGGTCCAACCTATGCTTGTTCCTACCAATCATTCAGGAGTTTTATATTGTGAAACACTAGAGAGCATTGAAAGCTCTTCAATGTTCACCAGAATTTGGACTGAAATCAGTTTTGTACCTTGGAAATAAATGAAAAAATGTAGTTGCATTATGTGGGATGCCCATCTTGAAGTGGTGACCAACATGGGTTAAGATGTACTGCAGTGCTGTGTTAGTATGCTTATGTTACAGTAGAGTTCAGGAAGTAAATAACATGAAATGGACATGCCTTGATTTTTTTCGCTATTTTTGGCATGACAGTTATGGTTCTATTGATAATGTAACCTCACGGAGGAGGTATTTGATGTTTGTTTTAAATTCAAGGAAGTAAAGCTGGTTGCGTGGTTCTTGGCCCCTATTCAGATACATGTGACCTTTTCCACTGCAAACGGTTGTCCTTGTTTTCAGAGCACCTGTTCTGGCCGCGCTTACGGTCAAGATACCCAACGAGTCCAAAGCTAAAAAATATCGTGATACGCATGTCGAAACATCCAACCAAGTAAAAAGATCGAACAGCAGGGCCTATCATCCGGACAGAATATGTGGTCTTACAGTCGCTCTGTAAGCTTCGGGTTTTTAGTGACTGTACGATGTCCCCTCCAGGTGTGTGTGTATTTACCCGGAGGAACAGAACCAGTATTGAATGATGTCCGTTCGTGACAAAAGTTAGTTTAGTGGCTTTGGGGACATATTTGCTCACGCCGAGAATTGGCCCACATTCAACGATGTCCGCGTTCGGTGCAAGACAGGTGGGGTTCGCGTAAAGCGTCATGTCATGGTCCCTTAATACCCAGAACGAACTGTGCCACCATTACCCACGTATTTCTGCCGCAGTCGGCGTGGCCCAGTAATCGTTTACATCAAGCACCTATGGTACTTATCTTGCCATATGGTACGCGCGCAGAGATATTTGACGCCAAAAAGTTGGCCACAACACCCTGGATTCAATAATTTGAAATATCCAATCCAATTCAACGACTTTGGCTTTCTTAAATGGCAACTTCAATAGGGTTAAAGCCATTTGATGCAGTCATTATAGTGGCTTTAGTTAGGGTTAGCGATTCAAAGTTAGAAATTGGATTTTGATAGGTGTGAGCGTTATGAAGTGCATAAGGCGTCGCTTGTGTTCCTGCTTAGCTGTGTATTCTACGTGTGCGGTATTGTGCCAGTTCTGAGTGACATTCGACATGTACAAGAGACCAGTCACAATAGTGTGCTTCTCTATGTGTGTGATTTTTTAAACGAGGATCAAATGTGCTGACTTTTTCACTTCCTCGCACCTAGGACTTAGACTTCTGCATAATATACGTCGTGGACGCAGATCCTAAAGGTTAAAGGTAAGAAGCTTTCTGACACGAAGCGTCTGAATTTTCGAAGACGAAACCAAACTCATCAAATGACAACGATATTACGGTAATCAGCACATAAGCAATTAATTAAAAATCTATTTATTGACTCGTACATTCGTGTAAAATAAAGAAAAGTACGCGGTGTTTCGCGGTTCACTCGGTGTTCGCTTTTCGCGGTCAGAACGGCGGTCAGAACGGCCTCGTATGTAAAAGAACGGTTGGCAACTTGTGTGCCTTCTTGATCTCGGCGTTTGGGGTGAAGAGTGAAGACTGTTAGCGAGATGAGTTGAGTGATTGAGCGCAAAGAGACAACGTATACCCTGATACTTTTTCTTTATTCAGCAAATTTTTCTTCTTTTCTCTCTGCCCACGTGGAAACGTGTTCGTCTGCGGGGGTACAACAGATCCGTGTGCGTTAGCACGATGTTAGCACTGCGTTGCCGATGAGTGTCCGTTCGGCACCCTAGGAACGACAGCAGAGAGCAGAAATGCATACACGCGTCTCGTTGCAACACGCCGGTTATGTGTCTCTCCAATGTTTTTACAACCTTTGCGATCGGGTAGTCTTCTAACGGGCCACCCCGTTCGTTAAGTCGGCTTCACCTAAGTATCCTGTTCCCATACGGTGGACTTCACCTAAGTATGTTGCAGTGTTGCCAGACGGCGTGTTCCTTTCTTTTTTTTTTTTTTTTTTTTCCGCACAAGAGATGTTTTTTGCAGATGGCCCAAACTTCGGTCAGGCCAGTGGCAAACAACGATAGCTGCCATATTGTTGTTCCAAACTTGCCAGCAGCTCTGCGCAGCTAGCCG
>JARGYV010108051.1:0-15167 GCA_029532675.1 Ornithodoros moubata | reverse complement strand
GGGTATGTAGGGGACTCTCTCAGAGCTCGTGACGTACCTTTTCCATAGAGAGCGCAGTACACTTATGCGTTCTATGCGACGCAGTGTCTGTGTGTGTGTTTCTTTTCTCTTGACTATTTAGCTATCGACTTTTAATCTGTCATCCATTTATTCAATTCTCTTTCGTGTATTAAAGTGAGAGCGAGCGATAAATGAGGCACGTGCCTCTGTCCAGGTTACACAAGCCTTCACTAGGGAGTAGCTAGGCACCCCTAATCTCGTTACCTCCTCAAAAGCTCCAATTGAAACGCGAATTAACGAATTCTGGTTGATTAGTCATCGGACAGCTGAACACAGTGTTGCTTAGACTGTCCGTCGGGCAACATGTGCTAAGAATGAAACCGGTATGTATGGAATTCCAAGCTTTCTTTTACATTTCTTCTTTTTTTGTGTGTGTGTGAAAAGTTGGTCCCAAAGAAGAAAAATGGAAACACCCTGTACATCACGAGCTCTCTTGCGTTCTGACTATTCTCTCAATGCACTTCTTCAGCTGTTTCTAAGTTACAAGTTGTTTGGAGGATTTTCTCTCGATTAAAGCAGATGCAGGCAGAGTTGTCAGCCCGGGATTAGCAGGCGGGAAACATGCCGCGTTAGCGGAAAACATGCATTAGCATGTCAGCAATGGACCAATCTTCTTGCGCACTGCATTACGTAGTATGGAGCCTGCAACTGAAAAATCGAGGCTAAAGCAAGTCAGCAATCTGGATAAGCAACCTTAGCACTGATCTGAGGCAATCACTTTCCCGATGAACATGGTTTTCAAGCCCTCGTTTTAAAATGGATATCGTAACTTGTACTGCAATGAACTGCATTAAGTATCTCATACCTGGCGCTCGATTCTTTGTCAATGGCACCTCCACACTATGTGTTGTACTATGCTGATGATGATTTTTTTGCAGCACAGTGACAACTAAGGTCACTACGCGCCCACACAAAATATCTCAAAACACACACATGTGCGCCATATCAAACGTTCACCTTTGATGAGGGGGAGGTCGAACGCAAAGCGGAACGTGTATCAACAGGTGATAGACGCAACAGACCTATAAGCGTAGGTGGCACAGAGTCCTCATGGAAAGGCCAACTAGAGGGAAAAACCTATGCTTTCAGCTGACATCCTTTCACCCTGACTGTGATGATGGCCAAACACAACAACACATTCATGGCTCCCATTAGCACAGCCTATTCGACGGACCACCGCATTCCCCAAGGGTTCTCCGGCACTTTCTACCGTCAGATTCCGGCACAGGTTTAACTGCTCTTATTGCTGTTGCTCTCGTGCTGCAACGGTACGGGGAGCGCACGCTATTTTTCATATTATCCTCACACAGCAGCACTTGGCTTCATTATTAAACACCTAATCCAAGCCCGCATATACGACGCTGATGTGCAGGAAGAGCTTTACGGGCACACCTCGCATTGTTGAACATTTGGGCCGCCTTCTTCTTGCACCGTTATGGGTGGGCCGCTCATCTGTGTTACAGTTTCGCAGCCGTTCTTCCGGCAGTTGTACCGCGTAGCGGGCAATATTTACTCGAGAATTGTCTCTTCGTCGCTTTAGCTGGCGACAGTTGGACTTACTCATAGGCACTCGGTTGTTTCCCAGATCTACTCGGTTCTCGCTATGCCTCTGGGTGTTGTACATTATAAAGGCCTTGTTTGCTATAGTTGGTTGGCGGGAATCACGTTGTTCCTCTGTGGGGGTACACATCCCGTGGGAAACATAATAATACTTGCACCATGTTGTTGCAGGGAGCTTTTGTTTTAGATGACAGAATAAGTGTGCGGGTAGGTAGTTGCGGCTGTACTAGGTATGGAGAAGATGAGGTGCTGTGTCTTGTCTAAGCGAAGATGAATCGGCTGGTCGGCCTTCGAGGGCCATAAACAGGAATTTAGTACCGTCGCTGGCGATGGTGTAGCTTGATTGCCTTTGCGGCGAACTCGTCGTGAGGGTCTCGGGCCTGTGCTACGTTAGCATAAGGCTGCGATGTATTTTGGGTCCTGCTTTTTTCTGCCACTCGCAGAAATCTCCCTCTATGAGGTAGCAACAACGACCATTTACGAGGAGGCGCCCACCCACATCCGCCTTCCTGCCTGTAAGGTTACATGTTGCCACACAAGAAGAATGATCGCGAAAGGCTTGACACAGACACAGCGGTGCAGGTAAATACTATTGAAATATCTAAGCCACGAATGGATCCTCATTGATTGATCATTTGGCGCAGTGTCTGCTATTGTAGTAGGGGAATGCTTGTGTCCACTCTCTCATTTCAAAGGTAAGCGCTTTCCTCCTTTTTCCTGCTTGAGAGGTGGAGAGTGGTGTGGCCCCGGGATGGTTAAAAGTGCCGTTGGATATTTGTTGCCGTTGTGAAGTACTGTTTTTACGCTTTAAAAACAGATCTTCACTGCACAACACTCTGGGGACCAACCACGATGCAGAATGATATCCTTCACTGCCCTGAATGGTCAAAAATGGTAGGCGTACGCCTACCGCTTTCTACCAATAGGGAAACGGAATGATATGATTGCGAATAGTGATTGGCTCTTAGCGTGTCATGTGGTGAAACCCTGTGTTTACAGTGTATATCCTGCGTCTTTATTATCATCACTGCACATCACTGACAGGGTTGCTGATTCAGAGTAGAAGATTCGTACACCCTTAAAACAGAGCTTCACTACATAACATGTTAGGAGAAAATCAGCACATTATGCAAAAGCCGTACGCTTATCATATTTCACCGTTCAGGGTGGTGAAGGATATCATTCTGTATCGTGATTGGTGTCCAACCTTGAAGTTCTGTTCTCTGAATATAGAGGCTCAAAACGGCGACAGCAATAATAGTGATCCAATTTCTTTAGAAATGAAACTGGTCTAAACGAAATAATATTCTCAGTCACACCCCAGCTTAGGCAGGCCGCGGATTCGAAAGTGACTAATTTTAATTCGAGCAAAGAAAAATAAAATATAATATCACTACAAACCTAAATACAGAAATATTACCTAAAATACAGAAGTGGGTAGAGTGCATTAAAAATAAACGAACCCACATTTCCACTTCTTCCTCTCTGTGGACACATTACAACAGCGACTGTTTACAGTTGATGATAACTTCTTCACAGGCTACGACACACTGCGCAGAACTGTGTTTTATTTTACGCGCTATACATATAGCAGCAACGATCTATCCCTAAAACTATCCAAGAAAAGGCAGCGAGAAGTACGATGCACTGTGTTTCTTGCATCGTTAATGCCTTACAATGATAATTTGAGTTTCACACTGTTCTCATATTGCCACACATGGAGAAGCAGCACAACTCTTCCTTGCCACCCAAAAGACTGGGAGGTCATGGGATCGAATCCTACAACCGGCTGTGTTGGAAGAGGTTCTTCCTGGGCTTCCCCCTTACAGTTTAAGGCGTATGCTGGCACAGTTCACTGCGAAGTCCACCCGCGACGCATATATCCCCTCCATCATCACGTTTAAGTGTCCTCATCATAGCAAGCCGACCATGACTGATGAGATTGCCATCATTAAAAAAATACTAATAATAATAATCCCCCCTCCTTCTGCTCGCCATAATAAGCGTAATGATATCTGGGCAATGACGAAAATCTATTCTCATATCAAATAATGGCAAAGCAAGTAAATAAAGAAAATGAAATTGCCGTGTAAGTCATTATATCACATGAAAATGTTACAGTGTGCGGCGTATAGTCCCAGCAATGTTTGTACAGTCTCCTAGTTCACTGGGCTTTGTAATGTTTTCCTGGACTCGAAGGGGTACAGTACTGACCTCGGAATCGCCATTCATCACTCTGCGAAGGACACCCCATCTGCTTAACTGTTGCCCGCTTTATATACCAACGGTGGACGCTCTCTCTACTGTACTGACTGCGCAGCAAACGACCCCAGCCGTTTGGAAAGATACACACGCTACCGGTCGACTTGTATTCAATGGAGAAATTATTTACTGCCCATCCTCACGATGCACTCCCGAGTCATGCGTCAGGTCGCCAGCCTACGAACCGCCCCAAGTTACAATAACACAATTTTAAATCTTTCGGTGACGTCCGAAAAGAGAGGAAAAAAAAAACAATGTAAAGGAGAGAAGCATATCCACAGAGCTCCATGCCTGCATGCCATCTGCGATGATGTCTTCATAGATCCGCGGACTGTACACGAATATATCACAGACCCACAAAACAGAACGAACCTGGAAACAAGCAGAGGCCGGTAAAAGTACCGGAAGCCGCCTTATAAGGATAGACGTTCAAAATGACCTTTAAAGTCATCACACTGATTTGTGATGCATAGTTTTCGTAACGGCCCAGGGAGGTGAACAAACTTGGACACAGGGGAGCCGAAAAGTGTGTCTACCGACAGATGGACAAAAAGCTATCCCGGCTCAGCGCGGGCGCCCGGGTTGGAATTTATGGACAAGGACCCCCTTAGGGTCATAACGCGTTGTCGTTATGTTCTTTGGCGAATCTATAGTGTTGTATATGCGTGTTCAGCGGTGAGCGAAGTTGTATGTCGCCCGTTTTGTGTTGCCATAGAGCGGCATTGGACATGGGTGTGCTCATGGTGCTTGGATGGCTGTGCAAACATGGTTCAATGTGTTGTCGCCCTTGTGCGCCAGACGGGCTCTAGAACGGGGTGCAGGCCGCTGTTGTCGGAAGTGTGTTCCTTGTAATGAATGCGTGGAAAACGGGGTTTTGAGGAAGTCGTTTGGTTCGAGTCCAAGGTGCGTTCCGGGAGGAGCTTTACAAAGGAGCTGTGTACCATAAAGGCTAAAATGGTTAACGTCGTGATTGCGTAGCGAAGTATTACGCAAGCTATCGTAAAAATAAAATAATGTAAAATAAAGTTAGGACACGCGTTTAAGATGCGGATAGCGCGTAAGGAAGCATGTTTCGTTTCCTATCGTGCCGGCATTACCCATCATTCCTAAAGGCAGTATGTTGACATGTGACATCTCCAAGGCGTACGGGAAGGCACTGATACATTTGAGTTAATTGGTCATAAGTAGGTTCGATTACCACTCCCACCTCAAATGGGATGTCGCAGTCGGCGTAGCCAGTGTAGTCGGTGCGTTCTTTTTATTTTTATCATTCGTGTACTATTGCTGAAAGAAAATGAGTCATGATTCTCAGGATCCCGTGGCGGTGTTTCGGGGGTAAAGAGCAGTGTGTCCCGTGTTACTCGGGGGAAGGGTGTAGGTGCGTCTTGGGCAGACTTCAGATGGATGTGTACCACCGTCTGCCTTTGGTGCTCGTAGGTATTGAAAATCATGTAAATTAAGCTCCATAAAAATCTATTACAAGTGCAAAACGTTTTAATAATTCCCCGATCCGTGTCTCTTCCCTCCAGCGACGGGCCGTCAACTATCAAGACACGTAAGACAACTATCAAGCTTTTCGTAGGATTTGTATCCGTTCGTCACCCCCAACCAGTCGTAGGCCGACCAGTTGCAATCCCAGGTCTATTCGAACTCCTGCGAATAGTTTCTATTTCGTGAACACGACGTAATTTCTTCTGTTGAAATCGTGACGTCACATTAATAACAGCCGAAACTGCCCCGTATGCATCCTGACCACTATGCTACCTTTTCCCACCATCCCCTACGTTTCCGTCACGAAGCTAACTGGATGAGACGGCCTAGACCCTGCCAGGACGAGCCCAGGACTGAAAGGCTGGGGTTATGGCTCGCACAGAAACATTCAATATCACCAAAGTCGCAACCCATTCCGGGCGTCCGCCCAATTTCGCTCAATGCGGCCCCTTCCAATACGTCTGCCCACATTCTAGGGTTAGATGCTTCCCGTCTGCTGCGAACTGAAATTATGAGCGGGCGGACTCAGTGAAAAGAGGCCTTGTCGGGAATCCGAAACCGAAAGTAGACATAAACCCTAAGTTCCTCTTCGGAAAACGTTGAAAACGTGATCTGGAACTGTAGGGTTTTATACGTTCACTTCGGCTGCACCTTATATCAAGACCAATCCTCGAGCCGTGATAAAGAAGAAGAAGAAAAAAAAAAAAAAAAGAACAAAGGCTCCCAAAGTAGCCCCTGCGTCAATCCAGCGTCTGCAGCGCTGCAGGACAAAGGCGGCATGAAAACAGAGCGAGGAACAAAGTAACAAACGAGATACGTGCTAAAGTCCTTCTACCCAGATTTGTGATCGTCTTCCGTTCGCGGCCGTATTTCACGGCTTCCTTTCGTTCTGTTTTTATTTCCTTTCTTTTCATCTTTATTTCCCGTCCCTTTCTTTATCGTACAAAGAAGACGCGTGAGGTACGTTGCGAAGTGGCGCGTTGAAGTATGGCCAGTGGTGTCCCCTGGCGTTAGCGCGAAACGTGCCAATGGCGGATGCGTCCGTTTGCGGGCGCGTGCGAAAGCGCTCGCATCTTAGGGTATCCTATCCAGTAAAACTTGGGGTTAGAGCAAGCAGCTGTACGTTTCACTCTTTCCTTTCTTCCTCTCTTTTTCTTTTGCAATCTGGATAGCTGGTTTGTGGTTTTTCAGAGGTTTCCCCTATTTTTACAGCTTCCCCAACGTAAGTTGTTTTCAGGAGATTAGATGGTGATGTGTTGGCGAGATTGTTCGAGGGGAAATAGGGTTATCCATGAAGGAGATCCTAGAGAACATGGGTGGAAGAAGAATACGTACAATGTTGCTTCGTCCAGTGGACTTTCTTCATGGCGTAAAGGGCAAGACCCCGTTTATATGGTCGAGGTCACATTCTAGAGGAGTACGTTGTTTTTAATAAGAATATTAAATGTCTGAAAAGGGTTGTTAATTTGAATAGACTTCTGTGCGATTTCTCCATGAAGTGTCACTGCACCCTATGTAAGCAACATTCTAATTTAATGAGTCTTCTTCGACAGATAGCGGACACTTACGAATCTGTTCCGCTGCGTAAATGAATAGAATATTGGCGATTGTGGTCGTGATGCGACTGAAGTGTAAATACCAAGTGATCCGCCCAACCATGTGGCTCGTATTACTCGTGGGCTTCACAGGAGCCTGTGCCTTTGTATGCCTTTGATCTGCTGTGAAAAGCCGAAAAAAAGAAAAAGATACGAAAAAGAAAACAAAAAATATAAAAATAACTGTGATGCATCCCTTCCCACAGGCAGTGAAGTAACGCCCAAGATTTTCCCCTCACATCGATCTCACGCATGTGTTGCTGCGTCATCTTGTCATTCTATTTCAATCTACATTAGGCACATTCAAACCGCTCTGGATGTTGCACAGTCACTTCTTTATTCACGACGTCGAGACACTAAATACACTTCACAAATACGTCGCCAGCCGTCACCACGCCAAAAGGAGGCAGCCCATATGCACAAGGCCTATTGTCTGAGAGATTACGAGTCCATATGTGCTGTCGCTGCTTAACAGCGAGGACCCCATTACTCCTGCTTGAAGAGTAGTGAATACGCTGTTTCATGATCTTTCTCTTGGATAACAACGTTCAAATTGATGCACCTATACGCCAATAATTAGATCGTTTTCTGTCGAACACATTTTGATATCTAATCGAATAGGTGGACGCTCATTCCTACAGAACTGAAAGCGAATTCCAGATCTGCCGTGCCTATATTTATTTTTCGAAAGCTTTTGAAGGTATTTACGTTTGATCCCACACGCTGACCATTATATACGGGGATATAGACCGAAGGCACAACGAAACAGCGAACAGACGAAGCAAAGGACATTATATACGGCTTCGAAATGAATTAAGTGGTCGTGACTGGCGGGGCGAAGCCATTGACGATATGGTGTCACCGCGCGGATAACTGAGCTCGTCTGGTCATATAGGGAGGGAGAGGAGTCAGGAGCGCACATGGTGCCCCCTACGAAGTGGAGAAGCTGCGCGCTTACGCAGATGGCTGACATCAGTGTTGTTCCGTAAATTGAGGACTGAGCACACGCACTATTGCACCCCATATTTACTCAACATTACTTCAGGCTCATCCCCGGCGAGATGCATGGCTCCGGGCATGATGAGAGTAATTTCGGGCGACCATTATTCCGACAGCAGACGGATATCCTCTTTTTCTGCGGAGGGCAATTCCGCCGTTTGGTAACAGCAGGATGATTTATTCCAAACGCCAGACAAGGACAGATTCTTCTTCTTCTGCCTCCACCTGACTGGCCACTACCCACAGCCACAGATTCTGAGACATGATGTGTGGTGCAAAATGTATGCAGCATCTACAGACTGTTTTGCAGTTAGTGAACTTATGCGTGTGTGAATTCAGCTTAGTCGAAGAACTAGCATACGATCAGGGTGTTGATCGTCAAGATCCTTATTGCAGCAAGTGTCTGTTGTCCATTATCCATCTGCCTGCCGCTTAAGGGTGCAGTTTGTTTTGTATACTCTGTACATATGCTTGTAAGTTGTGTCATCGTCCTCGATCATCCACGTCGTCAAGAGTTCACGAGGGAATAAAACGGTATTCGATCGGATGCCACGTTTGGGAAAGACACTGCACAGTTGCTTCGCAGCTTTTCCACGCAACAAATAAGGAATATGACAGAGACCATCGTCGTGCTCTTCTCCAAGACACGATATGTCATCACACTCAACCCAGCAGTCAAGAAAAATAGTCCGTGAACACTGCAGAGTTTTTCACAGCTTCCCCTTCTTCAATGACAAGTAACATGCGTCGTGGCTTATTCAAGTAATCTATTCGGTAAATTACATACATTCACGTAAATTATTCCGGTAATGAAGAAAGCGTACAGGTTCGAATCCCATCGCCATATTCCAGCAAACTATTCAAGCTAGATGTATTCAGCGGACACTTAACTGCACGTGTCCCACAGTGTTGACACGTAAGTTGCAACAATCCTTTCCTGAGCCTGCCGCATTACCCAATACCTGTCCCGCACTTCCTTCACACGTTGCTCCCCGTCACAGCGTCTCTCCCCTTTGCTTACCCTCGCTGGGTTCACAGAGAAATCGGCCTGGATTCCCTCAGTACAAAGGCGGTGATGTATGTCTTCCGAATTGAACTCCGCCAAGATCCGTCTCCCCAAAGATTGATTTCCGATCTTCCGCGCCTTGTTTGTATCGCTCTATATTGCTGGTTGCTCGGTCCCCTTTCGCCGCTTTCTAATCGTATTGTTAAGAAAGCTACGCTGCGGTTTCCCACATCATTCTACCGCTTTCTCCGCTTACACTCCTTTTCTTTTCCTTGGAGGATGTGATGGGGTTGAGAACTCGCGTACAAGGCGTGTCAGAGAGATGTATGACGGGTCTGAACCTTCTCTTTTTTTAGATGTATATGTACATTTACGTGCGTTCATTAGAGATACGCGTAGCCACTGATAAACGGACGGTGTATCGTGCGTAAACTGAGACGGTGATGCAGTTCGGTTTGAAAGGAGCGGTGCCAGGGGAACTGATGTGTATTAGGTGAGGATATACACACGAGTTGGATTGGTGCCAGGTGGGTCCGTGCGTCGATTGCGCTGGAACTGCGAGTAACCGTAGAGTGATAGCTTCGCTTCACTTGTTGTCTTTGTCCCCCTATAGTGCTTGTCGTTTTTTATTTTTTTATTCCATCATTGGACGTGAGACCACGCACACGTTCAGAAACGTTGCGTTAATTTTTTGCTAGTGCTGAGTATGGGGTTTTCCTTGCACCGAATTCCAACACCATTTTCTAATGTGTCTGCTTGCGGAACTCTTTAGTTCAGGTTAATGTCCCCAGATTGTACTTAGAGCCACAGAATACTTGATTACCTGATGACATGGTAATGACAAGCTCCTTACTACAAATCACAAGATCGACATAAAGCTTTCACAATATTTAGGAATAAGCTATGAAAGCAGCACGCCTATCGTTAAGACATGTGCTTTACATGTACCGGGACACGTTCTACCATACCACAGTACTTGCGTATTCGTCAACTAATAAACTAAATACATTTAATCAGCTTTCTAATTAGAGCTTTTTGGGAAAACCAAGACAGCAGATGCCTACAACCACACGCATGTGACAGTTTATATGGTAATAAGAGCTGACAAGGTATCAGGAGCACTGAGTAAGAACTCCCAAAAAACACGAACTTTGACTTCTCACGTACTTTTACTTGCATATGCTACTCAGAAAGTGAAACAAGAACTGCACAGAACACAGAAAGCAGTCGATCGTGAGTTTAGGGCGACGTCTAGTGGCAGCAAAACGCAGTTAACTTTTTTCTCTTTCTTTATATATTTTCGGACTTTGCCGGCGGTTTTTCTTTCATCTCTCTCAACTGCACGTATTAATTGTGGGAAGGGCGTGCATTTTCAGTGAGTTTTACCAAGTGGACAAACTTTCGCTACGTTGAGTCTAGGCATCTACTATCTCGGGTTTCCTCTCGAAGTACGGAACAAACAAATAGTAAACAATTTTCAATTAATTAGTTCACGAGTGCGTA
This sequence comes from Ornithodoros moubata, assembly GCA_029532675.1. Classification (NCBI taxonomy): domain Eukaryota; kingdom Metazoa; phylum Arthropoda; class Arachnida; order Ixodida; family Argasidae; genus Ornithodoros; species Ornithodoros moubata. Next base: position 4,691 of record JARGYV010108051.1, on the reverse strand, counting down.
TACTAGCTGTGGACGATAGAACATCCACCGGAACCTGTAGGCATATACCTTAACGGCAGGTATGCTGCTGTCACAACATTCAAGCGGGCAATACCATCGACTCCTGTTCAGTCACAGGCAGACGGTCATGCCCCTCTGGCAATGAACTCCATCATCATCGGGCACCCCTCAAAGAAACAGAAAGCGCGCAGCCCGTATTCAATGTACAACACACCATTTTAAGAACGATTCCTTGTCATTCGCTCTTTCATTAACTCCACGTAGACCAAGTTCGCAGAACCATGTGCGGAAGTCGCGAGAGGAAGAAATAAATTTCCGATCAGACTTCATTGTCAGCCTCTGTATCTATCTGCGAATTGGACTTTCTTGCGGGGCGTCAATGGGGTTTACCGCATTTGCCGATGTCAAGAGGCAGCGGCGGCGCTGAAAATTCTAAACAGGAGCAAGAAAGTAAAGAAAGAAAGAAAGAAGAAAGATCGGCGAGCTCCTCCCTTCTGCGGTGTAGATACGTCTCCCAGTGAAAGAGATGAGTTATGTGGGAAGCCTGCGACGAACGGCTGTCACAGTGTTGCGTTCCGTGTTGTTGTTGTCCGCTCGGAGAACCCGGCGTTTTGTGCGAGTGCGCTCGCTCGCGTATTTATTATAAAGTCCCAGCCTTTCTTTTCGTCTTCCCCCTTCAAGTTGTTCCGAGAAATAAGAACGCTGTTCCTCTGTTCTCTTAGCCTTGATTTATGCGCACACGGGGCGGATCGTTGCCACCTTTAAAAGAAGGAGAACCTGGCGGGATGGATTGCATGTGTCATTCCGCGATCTTTTCACGGGCACTCTGAAGTGCGGGGATGGGGGAAAAAAGGTGGCGGTGGTGCTGCGGTCGCTCGAGTGCTGCCGTCATGTGCCGCTGCGGACGCTCTTGGGGTGCAATGCTGTTTTTCTTTCTTTCTGCGACACTTTTGCTTACCTGGAAAGTCATGTTTTTCGCAGTCCCCCCCTTCTTTTTAGCACATTTTCGGTTTATGAGTCGAACCAATTCGGTTAACGTCTCCATGGAATGGTAGATGACGTATAATTCGTAACACGCTTTAGGTAGTGCCATACGAGCTTTAGCGCGAACACCAGGTGGATGTGCGGATATTAGGCGGTTGGGAAACGAACAGAGCTTTAAAAAAGTCTAAACACACACACACAAAAGGAACCTTGTTAGATATGTGATTTATTCCCGGCTTTCTGTCTGTTTTTGTGCGGAGATGATGCTATATCCGGCCAGCATGGTTTCTTTGCAAAATCGCGAAGCGGAACTGAGGGCTCGGACGGAACGCCAACGGAAGCGTTGCGTTCAAGGTGCCTTCGTGTGGGCGCTTCGCCCAGCGATCGGGTGGCAGGTACGTGAAATCAAGGAACAGCAGCGCAAGCCAGTGGAGAGACGTCGTGGATGCCGTGGTGGACGAATCCCACATTTTTCACGCTGAAAGAAAGAAATAATAAAGAAAGAAAGATGTAGGTAAATAGAATACATTTCTTTGAGGTATCAGGAAGTAGAGTTTCTTGTCCATTGTGTGTAGTTGCGATTGAATGCAACGAGTTATGACCGCAGTTTCGGTTGGAAGAAGGCTTCTTGTTGCGGATGTTCGTTTCTGTGGCCTGTCATTGCGTTGTGACAGACTTCATAGTCTTGATGCTCACTCGTGAAAACCTGTCGCTTTTCCCTTTCCTTCTCTTCCTTTTTTGCCGATGTTGTTGCCTGTAATTTAGTCGCATTACGTCTTTGCGATGAAGCGATGCAAAGCTCATTTTCTCTCGTAAATTGACAGTGTGTTCCTTCTTTTTTTCTGCTCGCACCGAACATTTAAGAAAAGTCGCCATTCTGAACATGTTCTTCTTGCGAATAGTGGTGCGTGTTCTTTCGACATTTCGTCGATTCCTGTTCACAGTGTAGAGGAGAAAGTTTTTTCTCTCCCTCTTACGCGTTTTGCGATTCCTTTAAAGTCTGCCTTAGGACTGTTGTTGTTGGTCGCGCATCTGCCGTTGATGCGTAGGGCCGTGGCATGAGATATGTGTGTGGGTCACGCAGCGTGTTAAAGTAGGAAGCGCTTCCAGGAGGAAATAATGAGGAACGGACGGGAATGGGAGTGCTTGCGCAGAAATTGTTTGCAGGAGTTACAATGCTGTGCGGGCGAAGGCCACGTTCTCCGCTACACTACCACACTGCTAATGAATGAACGTGTGATAGTTGAGCGGAAAACTAATTCTAAGATTCTGGTTTCGTACTTGCGGTGAAGTAATTCAGAATAAATGAATACAGATTCTCAGGTATGGTGATTAGTCATGTCCGGACGGTGCGTGAGGTTCATGTGCCACGGGGAAATCAAACATTGAACAGGAAAGGACAGTGCCCAGGTACAGCGCGAGACAGACGTTTACGAAATACATAGGGTACGTGATTCTCATTGAGCGCGTCACTTAGTGGGGGAGTAGGCTGACAACGTCAGCAGGAGTTCAGTCAACGGGAAGGGTGTCGCTGTGAAAAAATAAAAAAATAAAAATAAAATAAATACATGAAAAAATGGAGGCGCTCGCGAGTTCTGTAAAATTTTGGTCTCGCATTGCGCTTACTTGCGATGGTACTATGAGGTACATCACTTCACATTGTTTGTTCCGTTGAAATAGTTTGTCTAAATCGGCAAAGCCACTGTATCGTCTCACACATACGTGTGAATGGGGCATCCCATCTAACCCAGCCTCATGGACAAGGCGCAGGATGCCTTTCCCAATACCAACTCTGTGTCGTCATCAGTCGCGAGGAGCAGTCAAAGCTTTTTATTTCATTATTATGACCGAATTTACGTCGAATAATAATCAGCTATCGTTTAAAAGGGCTAACGTGTTCGTTAGGAGGTCGTACGGAGTCATGACCAAAACTTTTCTTTCGTGTATTTCTTTCGTTTCGTGGCAGTGAAACTCGCCGTTGCCGGCCTCGCAACGTCACGATTGACGCAGGGAGGGGGTGCACGTGCGTCCTGGACCGACTTCACAGGGAACTGTGCCGGCACACGTCTTGTATTCTCAAGGGGAACAACCCATACAGGAAAAACTCCTTACAGCGCAGCTGACCGTAGAATTCGATCCCGTGATCTCTCCGTCCTTGGCATGGGCCTAGCAACTTCTGGCAGACATCTCCAGAAACGTGATAATGATACTGACACTGGAAGAGTTCTGGATGAAATCCCAAGTAGCCGTACAAATTTAGATATACTCATTTTGAAGAAACCACAGCTGATTCGCGGCGCTNAGAAAAGAAGAAGAGAAGCAAAAAGATAATGATCAGGAATCACTCTCCCGCAGAAAAATTTCCACACAGTAAATGGTAGGCACAAACGTTCGCGCTCTTGATATCTTAACTAAGTTAGACGGCAATGAACCGATATGAAACGATAATGAACGATGGCAAAGGACTACAGGCAGCCCAGAAGATTACAGACAGTACTATCACGGTTCTAACAAATAAATTAAGCACCACCGAAGAAGGACTTTCAGCTGTCAGAAGCACGTATTCTATCATTATGGAGAACATTCAACATGACCTCACTGAAATCCGATCACACTCTCAAACCACCTCAACACGTGTTACATCCCTTACTTGTCGTCTGAAAGGTCTCGAAGATAGATATCGCCGGTCCACCGTCATCTTTTATGGCATACGTCACTCCGCCTCAGAGTCATAGAGCCAAAGTGAATCCAAAGTGGTTGATTTATCTCGAACCAGGCTCGACGTTAGTTTTACCTCCTCCGACTTCGAACGAGTGCACCGTATCGGCAAGTTTGGTGAAGCAAAACCTAGACCTATTATAGCCAAATTCTGTTCCTTCAAACTAAAAGATAATGTTTGGTCGCCTGGACATAAGCTGAAAAGCAGTGACCTGGCAGTAGCAAATGTCTTCTCTGTAGCGACACGCTTATCTTGTCGACATCTCATACAGCTTGGCAAATCACAGCCTGATAGCTTCAAGTTGCGGCACGAGAGAGTGGTGATAGGACATGTGTCCTACTATTTTGATGACGAATTTAAATGCATAAAGGGGTGCACAGCATAGCTAGAAACACCACATATATCCCACCCACCGCGACGGACCACGGTTTCTTCTTGTATTTCACTCATGTTTACAAATAGTCCTAGCCTCCTGTCCTAACTCGAAGAAGTAAAGGCATTATCATACTCTAGTTCATCCGAGATTGTTGCCGTTACTGAAACATGGCAATATGATTTAATTTCTGATGCTGAACTGTCCATCTACTTCCCTGACTACACAATCTTTCCTAAAAACAGGAAAGATAGGAAGGGAGGAGGTGTACTTGTAGCCGTTTAAAGCTCGCTACGTCCCACTGTTATCGACATCCCGAGCGTTCTAGAGATCATATGGGTTACTCTATGGCTCATATTTCCTAATACTATACTAGGTGTCTGCTATAGGCGACTAAATTTTAATGATGGCTCTTTTGTCCCCTGCCTAAGAAACGAACTGATCCAAATTACGATACAGATCCCAACGAGTAGAATCGTTTTGATGGGGGATTTTAACTATCCTTCCCTTGATTGGAATGGGAGGGGGGGGGGGGGGTTAAAGAAAAATATGAGGAGGGTGGCTGCACGGAATAGTGCGCCGGCTACCTCAAACCGCCATCAGGAGACAACGACC
>JARGYV010108025.1:0-11641 GCA_029532675.1 Ornithodoros moubata | reverse complement strand
CCGGCGTCGAACACCGTGGAACTTTCTCGCTCGGCCGAGAGGCATCTCGCATTTCCGGGTCAGCGTCCGATCAAGGTCACAGCCTTCCTCCTCTCGCGCAAGCTCCGCTGGGGCAGCGCTCGCTTTATCCCCTCTCCAACGAGACGTCGCGGCATCTCTAGAATCTTCGACGATCCCTTTAAAAACGCTGCTCTCGGAGCCGGGAGCCAGTTGCAGTTGTAGTGGTGGAGTGNGACTGGGACACTCGCAATGTAGCCAAGTAGGCTAATAAAGGGGTTGCAGGTTACGCAGTTTAACTGCCGTCTGCCTTTCATCCGTGACAATATCACCAATCACGCCGCAAGGGCACGAGGTATAGTGCGTTACAGGAGGCACCTGTGGACGATTTTCATCGCAGCGGCGTGAACAGGGGGTGGCATTTCTGTTAGGAGTCGGCCCGAACGAAGTTCCAGAGTAGAAAGAGGACTAGCAATGAAGGCAGAGAACGGCCGCACTTCCACCAATTATGAAGAAGGACATAATTCAGATGTTTCTTCCGCGAGTCTCGGAATAAAAGCACGGGGCTCCCGTGTAAGTGTCGACGACGATAATAGTTTCTGTCTCACAACATGAAACGGGCCACAGTAGAGCGCTTTTGCGTTACCTCAACATCTCTACATAACGTATGGTTAAGACAAATAAGAAAATACAAGGGCCACAGCTTGTTCCGTTTTAAGCGAAATAGCCGAGAATACGTACAGCCTCTTTGAGCTGAAAGACGGAAAGAATAAAGAACACTTACTGCTGAATCGTATTTTTCCCTCGGATACGCAATAAAAGGAGGAAGTAAAACAAAGTTCTACCCATCTGAGTGTCCCCAGGCGACCTCTTTTGGGAAGGGTTCCTGTCATCAGTTGCCATCTCCATGCTTATGGGTCACAGGAGTACTAAACAGGCATGACGACCTTGGAAAAGTGATTGCCATGAAGGAGCTCTTTTAACCACTCCACTGGCGCCGTCAAGAGCCGTCAGGATGAGGACACGCGTCAGAGCCACGTCCCTCGAAGCTTTTCTCGCCCAGAGCGACTAGCTGCCACACTTTCAGACGTTAGAATAGCAACCCATCTGCTCTCAAACTACATTTCCTAACGGCAAAATATTTCTATCTGTGCCGATCATATTCCAGGAAACGTGAATATGAGCTATAACTATGCATCCGCGCCAAAAGCATCAAATGCACGTTAGCCCCCCAGAGTTCTCAATTATGTCCGTTCGGGGCAATGGCTACGTCAGTAGAATTGTGTATATATTGCTCACGTCGGGCCCAGGCTCAATGATGTCCAGTAGTGACAAAGGTTAGATTAGTGGCCAAAAGAACCAAAGGAATGTTTTCGCTCTGTTTCTCACGTTCCCTCGGGTTGCTCTCCCCTTTTGCGCAGAAGCATCGCACGCCTTAGGCACACATGATATTATGGACAAATCAGAACACATTTTGCGAATATCCTTTAGGTCTCTTCCCAAGACGTTTACGCAGCATAGACTTTATTTTACCTAACATATGTATACCGACAGCACGACCATAGGCCTATTTCTTTCCGTTCTTCTGCCGCGACGGGGGATAATGTGCTCATAACAAACCTTGCATGCTCTCCTAACTTGTTTACCTAATACATAACAGTTGCTTTTTATATAATAGCAATTTACACAATTTCAATTTTAAAGAGCCCAGCAATTCCTTTTCACAGCCACTGGCTCTAACGGAACAACTAGTGTCAACATATGGACAGAGGAAGTGCATGTGCTGTTGTCGAACAGAGAAAAAGACACCTAAGACATCCCGTGAGATGCTACATCTATTACATTTTTACACTTCACACTCGTTACCCCAACTTGTCACCCAGAGAACGCAGTGAACAAGTTTTAACAAGGTTATTTAAAACTGTTTCTCCTTCTTCTGTTTAGCTGTGTTGAGCTTTCAAGGTTCTTCGAAAGTAACGCATCGCCATTTTTTTTTTTTTTTTTAACAGTGCCCGAGAAAACCACTCAATGAACTACGACCAACAGGTGAAGCCTTTCTCGGGAAATAGGTAGCGTATTTGTGTGTTAGAGGAGAGACTGGACTGAAACAACGAGGAATGTGAGACAGGAGACTCAATCACACCAGCTATCTTTCCTGCTTTAACTTAGTTCAAATGCCACGGCATCTGGCACTGCGTCATCGCACATTGCCGACGACCATCGATAAAAGATGTGTCCAGCGGCTCAGCGAAACGCCGATATATTTCACAGACACCAAAGGCCTATCGCCTCATTGACTAAGCGCCATATACAGCCGGCACCACCACCACCTCCAGCAAAAAAAGAAAAAAGTACTCGGTAGAAGAGTTCGCTGCAGAAAATAGTTCCGATATAGTTCCTACGTATGACCAAGAATGTGTGCCGAAAACGTAAATCGTGCTTCACCGCATTCATATATGCGGCAGCTGGATGGTGCAGCAGACTTCCTCGTACACGCCATACATTTCGCGCACTATCTGGTGCGTAACTTCATACGCGTGGGGAAGACAAATGTTACTAATGCTATGCACCCTGATGTGTTTGCCATCCAAACTATTTATTCCTGCGCACAAAACTGTTGGTTCGTCGCTTCTTTCAATTTTCCACGGCTATGCCTGCTTAACGTCAGCTATCGTAGATGCGAGATTAATGCTTGACAGAATTAGGAATAGCCTGTCCAGAGAAATAACGACAAAAGATTAAAACTAATGATAAGAGTTGCTCACGTCCGCCATCTTCTGCGAAATACGTAAAATACATTGTGCAGGTGTGACGAGACTTCGGAGCGTGAAATTAATGTGGCAAAATTAAGTGGGCAAAATTAATCCACAGACCGACCCCTGTGGGGTCGCTCATGATCACAGTTGTCTGGTGACGTAAAGCAACCAGTTATTTATCTATTTAAAAGCAAAGCGGGTACACAAACACTTCGCAAATTCATTCGTCGATAATACCTGCGATGACGTCACTCCTTTTTCCTTTGCTCTAATACTACCACTGTTAAGCCCATTCAAATGGTCGCATTTGAGTGCAATTGAGAAAAACTGACCATTCCTCAGCGTATACAACAAATTCGGAAGAACGTCGCTTTCCCTACGAGGATACGAAAGTAGGATATGAAGCCCGCCGAACGGTTTTACGAGGTCCACACAGCCACGTGCATAGCGCAAACCATGTCTTGTTAAAGAACTAACGGTACAGCGTCATCAAACGTATTCGCGCCAGTGCTCAACAGATCGTTACTGTGCATGATTAGATTCCATCCACGCAGCACCAAAGTTATATCTGCAGATGCCGATCGCCCTGTAATTGTGAACAATGTGTTAGTTATACGACAGACGCAGCGAAAAAAGTATGTCCCCTCCACCTTGGTTAACGACTTTGTCAGTGTTCCTTCTCACCGGCCTCAGACAATTATATAGCGGAAGATATCATTACCATACAAGAAGGGAGAAAAAAAAATGAAGAAAACGAAGAACACGTTTCTAACTCAACTTTTCGCGACAGAAGTAATGAGGCACAGCGCCAAGTGTGAGTGCGCGCGCGCGGAAGAACGAAGACAATCACTGTTACTATTATTATCCTTCTTCCTTATAGAGACCACTCTTGGACAGCAAGTTTGCGGCGCAGTCGAGTGCTTTTCGTGCCGGGTGTGTTCTTTACAATCAATGGAACGTGGCACAGCCCACGGCCGCGCAATATCACACATTTTTGTACACTTGAGTGAACTCTGAGTGAACTTCGAGAAAAGTAGAGGCGGTGCTGCATCGCGGACACCAAGCGCCTGTCGACGACGCAGCATGCTGTTCGGAGACGGGGCGCGTCCTCGGTAAGCTTCGTAGCGAACGGCGCAGACCAACGCCTTTCATCCTTCTAGCAAAGAGCCAACACACACACAAAAAAAAAAAAAGAAGAAGAAGAGAAAAGAAAACGTAGGAAGAAACACAAACAGAACCTCGTAGAACATTTTGAAGATGTTTAGCAGCGCCATCAGCGATGTTAAACCGCAAGAGGATGTATCTGGCATCCAGATCCGCCGGATAGACGAAGAGGAACGCGAAAGCGCTTTACGTCTGGCATGCAATGCGTAAAGCCACGCAGCTCTGAAACCACCATACAGGCATCGATATGTAAAGTAATACATCGCGGACGAGGAAAACTGGAGTGTTCTTAGCAGGTGCTAAGACTTTCCGAGGATATCAGACCAAGACTATTTTGAGTACTTGGTGAAGGGCTTAGAGTCAGTGCCTTTCCGAAGTGGCACCACCGAGCTTCATGTTATAGCCTCCTGTGAATATTATGTATTGAGCATTAAAAGATAGCCGGACGACAATCTCCATAGTGAAGAGAAGGCCAGAAAGGAAAAGGCAGAAAAAGAAGAAAAAGGCTAATGGTGCAACTACGCTCTTTGATGATGAAACAGTTGAACTCCCAGAATACGCTTATAACTATCCCGCGATGTAATATCCCGTTCTTCGCTAGTTCTGAGGTGCTCATTATTCGCGTACTGTAGAGGGGTACTCCAACTCAGGCGACAAAGCTACATCTAAGAAAAAGTACGGCCCCTTTTACTGACATCTGTCAGTTTTGCACGACAAGATTTTGCTGCAGCCCGATTCAAGGTAACACGAAGCGCCACCGCGCGACGATTCGTTGAGGTTCAGGCGGCAGATGTAAACAGCTGCGAAATACCATCAACCGCTGTTAGCGCAGGGTGCCCTTAGCGCAGGGCTAGCGCAGGGTGCACCAGCCCGCCGCGAGCAACGTGCCGCCGTACTACCGCCCGGAAGGTAACGGCACGCCGCATCAACCTCAACAACACAACTCATCACAACGCATCCATTGTATGTCCATGCGGGCCTTGCGTCTATTCTGTGTAGTTGTGGACCACTATCATACTTTTGTACTGACATATAAAGTATGACAAGTAACCATTTACAGGGAAGTAACCTACAGAAAAAATTGTTGCTTACGACGTTGCACCGTAGGCAGATGAGTTTTAAAAAAAGAAAAATACAAAAACTAGCAGGTACCGTGATAAAAGGCAGACAAACATTTTACGGTGAAATATATTGCAGGCACGGAAGACTTTTCATGTGAGATGCAGTAACGTAAGTTGCTGACGAAGATAGCCAAGTGCATTGTCAGCATATATCTGAAAGCGCGAGATCCGCGTTATGCTCCAAGGTATTCCCATTTACTTGAAAGATAAGACAGTTAAGAAGGGCATACCACTCAGCAGACGAGTTTTCAGATAAAGAAGGCAAAAACCTGATGTCATTCTTTTATTGACGTTCCGTGAGACTAGACTCCTACAGCATCATTGTCGCCCGAGGGCCTTTCCGGGACTGGTTACAGTCAATGTTAGGCGCTCTCTGTGTAGGAGTATATATCAAACATTTATCCGCAAAAGGCCGAAACGAGTGGCTCATACAACTGAAAGATAAAATCGGCAAGGGCAAATCCCCGAAAAGTACCCAATGACACTACAGCGAAATCAAACGATGACAAAATGGATACAGCTGCTACATAGTGAAAGCAAAGAAAGGGGGAAGTCGAGAGGTGAATGTGTGGTGCCCGTCCTCTCTTTCCTCTTCTCCTTTTTCAAATCAGACAAGCTGTCGCTCTCGAGAAATTTTCGCTTTCGATGCGACAGAAAGACGCTGACCCAATGAAAAACGTCTCATTTTCATCAAGAAATTTTAATTTTAATTTCGTCGTGTTCAATGACCTACTCGATTTACATACGAGCAGATTGAGTGGTTCTTTCACCGACGTTTGTAGTAATGCCACTAAGAATTGCTTTTACAACTGGCAGTAGTGAGAAGTACATTGAGAAAAATCAGAAAACAAAGTTGTAAACATCAGAAAATTAAGTAAATAACATCTATAACAGACCATTACGCGAAGGGCAGGACAACCCACCTTCAGCTGCCTGCACTCGTATTTACAGTTTTTAGTCCAGCTGTAAAGGAAGGAATGCAGGCGCGGCACCCGTGTGTCCTCTGAACACGATACCTCAGGGATATGCAGTACCAGAAAGCACTTTCCTACATTCCATAGTATCAACTATGGAATTCGTGTATCCCTACCGTCTAACTTGCTGAGAAGAAACTACCACCTACAGATCACAGCCTAAGGTAGCACGAACACCCGCTTCTTCATCAAACACACTAATATGCTGAACTTGTTACTATGAAGCAGACACATCTAACCTTCTCCTGACCAGCAGCCGTAAAACACAGGACCCCGCGAACAGTCCATAAGGAAAGACAGTCTGACAAGACAATCACTCGGTTGCCGGAGGGCGGTACTCGTATGAGACCGAGGGCGATCGCCAGCTGGACTACTTCTAGAATTGGAGTGTAGTCCGGCAGTCCAATATGTAGGCAAGAATCCAGCGAAGGGACGAAGGCTACAGTTCCCGCCGTCTCCTCAACGACCGAGACGTAACTTGAGATGACGAGGTAGTCTCGACTTTCACTTAAGAAAACTGAGGGTTTGGTGATAAGCGCAGATGTCATCGCGTCGACGCCTCCTCCGAAAATGTCGACAGTCGAGATGCAGGGTGTCGCAGGTGGCACGACGAGAGGGTTCGATTTGCTCAGTGAGACATGTAAGGAAAAAATAAGCTGGTTCTTGAGCATAAGCTGGGGGCTGTTGTGCATAGTCCAGGATATCACCGATAACTATTGCGTCTGTCTAAGAGGGGGGCATAGTCGATGTTGATGGCGACAATAACCGAGACGTAAAAAGGCGGTCATGTATCGCATCCGCTCGTTAAGGGGTGCAATTCTTGCTCACAAGTAAAGGGCATCATTTGTTCAGTACGTGGGAAGGCTGAGGCACAACCGAAGTACAGCACGTTCAAAGGAGGAAAGTTTTGCGACGCGGTAGTCCAGCAGCCGCCAGAATAAAACGCTGCCGAACTCGGGGATGGGACGGATGTAGGCGATGTCTAGGTAAATAACAGCTCCGAACCGCAACCCAATTCTAGGACTGGCACAGCGTCTCATGAAAAGTTCATAGTTCAGGAGCTGTTGCCAGGGCATTCGGTCATCGTACCAAAGGCCCAGATATCTCAGTGACCTCACTTGGAGCACAAAGACCAACACCACCTGAAGGTCAACAGAGAATGAAGCCGTCGAATGGGGAAGCAATAACGGCATACGTTTGAATATTGAGGTTCAGGTGAACAGTGTCGAGCTTATCCAGGTATAATTGCAAGGAGGAGTAAAGCTCTGCGAGAAAGTCTGCCACAGCAAGAAGCGCGATGTCATCCGCGTACGTGATCGTCTGAACCGCCTGGACGAGAGGGAGCTCATGTGAATATTAAATAACAGTGGGGACAGAGAAGATCCTTGCGAGACGCCTGTGTGGAAAGGGGAGGCGGATGAGAGATATCCGCCGTCAAAGCAGTCGAACGTGCGATCCGTAAGGAAGGAACGTATCCAGGCCCAAATGCACCCAGACACAGAGTTTGCTTCGAGTCAGTGGAGGAGTATGCTTTGTTCGACGCTTCTTCTTTCTCCTTCTACATTCTACCAATCTGCCTTTGTAGCAACCTATTTTTAACAGAATAGCAAGCCGACATATGGCCTGGCTCACCTTCTTGTTCTTCTGCTCACCTGTTCTCTAAGCAAATTATGGCTCGTCCCTCCCCGCATTTGCAGCCTTCCCTTTTAGAGAACCTTCCTACAGATAGGGCAAGATACTGTACGTTGCGCAATAAACATGACTACTGCATAAAGCAGGTCCGTGTGCCTCGGAATCGTTAACGCAATAATGCATGAATAGATGACAAATGCTCTCAGCTGGCTGAATAATCGGTGCATGTGGTACATTCTGCGCCAAAAGAATGATGCAGGCCTCCAGCAGGAGTAAATACCGGTGATACTTAATTGCATCGGTGTTTTAACGCGCCCTTCGCAAGCACTGGATACTTTATTTCTAGAAAACAGTGCTGCCCTCATATTTACGAGCGAGTGGCCATAGGGCTTTATGGATATACGAAACGCCAATATGAAAGCTTCAGTGATTAAACAATATTATTACATGAACGGTGGAATGTAATCAGCATAAATAGAATGCAATGAACATGATATGCCCTCCAGAAATCGTCCGAAATACGTGGATGCAAAGAGATAACAGCAGCCCGTAAGCTTGAGTTCGTCGCATTGACCAGCAGAATGATGTCAGTGTACTAACGTCGAAAGGGGAAACGTTCGGAGGGACGAGGAGCAGTTTTTGTAGTGTACACATGGAACGAACAACAGAAAATAAGGTTCTGTAGAAGATGAGAGCGAGGCAACATAAAAAAATCACAATAACCACCTTCGGGACTCCGCTCGCACACGATATCACCCTTACCGAGCACTATTTCCGGTGGGAAGTCGTATTTCTTTCTTTTCATGCAGAGTACAGGCACTTTCAGCCCCATGCGTCGAGAAAAAGGCGAAAGCTATCCCTCACTTCCCGGATCGCGGTGTGAACGCATTGGCGGAAGTGATTCCTGGCGACCTCTACGGAGAGTGCACAGAGATGAGGAAAAAAGCAACAGCAGCAAAGCGTGTTCTTCCTACTAGGCCCAGCTCCCTACGGCATACCATCCCTATTTTATACCGCGAGAGAGAATTCTGACAAATACATTGGCATTCGGTGTTGTTCCAAGCAACAGAGACCACCACAGGCGGGGGCGGGATTCGATCTTTCCTGTCTGCCAGGAGACTTCTTTTCCGCAACAGAATGACAAACTCCGCTGGCCAAGCGGGAATATCGGCGTGCGTCGAGAAATATACGCTTGATGAAAAGAGAAAGTGGGAATAGCCCCAGCAATTTATCTCCCCTGACCACAGGAAGAGAAATTTGCTATGAAGAAGGATGCGATGCGGTTACCACAGGGAGACTGCTTTCTTCTTCCCTTTTTAATTTTATTTTCCTATATGTGAGGTAAATTGACACACATATAGTGACGGGCTTCCTATTCAAAAAGAAAGTACGGCAACAAGTATTGCCAAAAAGTTCCGAGGAACAAGAATATGTCGAGTGTGCCTTAAAGCATACCTAAGAGTCTGTGGCACTTAGGAAATACAGTAGAATGATTGAGAACATTGCGGCTCATGGCTGCCTGGTGGCGTTAACAGCGGTTCAACGTTCAGCTTATACTGGGAAAACTGCGGTATTCTCACGGCAGATAGTATGGTTTATAAACGCACTCGGGTCCACAAAGGTCACACTCAAAGTAATTGTGTGTATATTATCAAAATAATTCGTGAACCGTATTATAACCATACCGAATACGGGTTCAAACAACTCCGCAGTTTTCGAGAAATAAAATGGAGGAGGTAGACAACGTCATGTCCGGTTTCGGTGAGTCACGTCATCTCGCTTTCGCATTATCCTCGCCAAACATCCCGATGACAACGTTGTAGATGACGTTCTCACCATACATTAAGCTCCAGCTCCTCCCTGAGGCTACGACCTGACATAGTGGCACCATCTATCGCGGCATTGTTCAAGCTCTTCAACTCTCTGCTTCTCAGTGCCACTGCCAAAGCGGAAGCACCTGCCAAATGGCGCAAAATGTGCTTTCGCAAAAAAGAAAAAAAAAAAAATGCTTTCGCAAAATATGAAACAGTGCGTCAGAAAAACTACGATTCGAAAGCCTGCTATCCAGCTCATTGCAAAATATTTCACTAGGTGCTTGACCAACGCGCCGCCACAAAATTAGTCTGGTGCCTGGAGCTTCAAGCTGTTCTATACGTGGGCTTTGGTTTGGTACGCAGCAGATCGTTTCACGTAGAGATACTAATGTTTTCACCGGATTAAAATGAGTCCTTACACTCGTTCACACTGAGTCACACGGGCACCACGCAGAGCGCAGCCCACCTCACATCGTGGCATATATGGGACAGTAAATTGTGTGTAGGAACCGGATGTAGCAAATTCAAATGCTGTAAACAGTTAAAACTTACTTGCAGAGGTGCCATAGAAGACAGGCGCTAAAATGTGCACGCATGCTGAACAAGACGTGAGCGAGACCTGATTTTAAAATACAAATAAATATACAGCACCACTATGCCGCTTCCTGGAGGGTTGCACATACCTCAGATGTTTAAGTATCCCGAAAGCGGTATCCATAATAGGAATTAAGGCGCGCATGCGCTGAATCGAAAAAGGACTTTGTCAAGTGTCAGACAGAGTTGGAACGTATTGAAGCCCGTCCGCAATAACTTACAGTGAACTCTACTCATAACGGAGTCAGCGGTGCCGAAAGATACACGAGCATGAACGTAGGGCTCGTTATGACATTTACTTGGTACATGTAGAAGGTACAAGGGCATACCTTCTTTCTCAAGTGAACTTTGGGAAGGTCTTTCCATATTTAGCTTCACTCCCTGAAAAACAGAGCTGTTTCGAATACGTATAATTAAATTCGTACATTCCTAATTCAATTTGTTCTCTTCCACCGACGTGATTTTGATCCCAACAGAAATGAGCTGTGCACTCCAAATTGGGCCTGATCGGTCTAATTATGCCCACTGGTGTAGTCGACAGATCACACACACGAAGCAATTGATGGCCGTCGACTGAACTTCAAACATGAGTCCAGTATTAAACGGTGATTTACTTCGTTTCGTATGCACGGGCTATTCTCGCAATTTGCATACAGAAAATATTCGTTCTTCGTTATTAGGAAAATATGTCTGTCCGTGACTAGGAGTTCCGACGGCGCTAGTGATCAGAATTAGCCTACTACACGAAGAAAAGTTGAGAAAAACTTATTAATCAGAAAGGTCTTCCACAAGTTACCGCTATTTTATTGCGATAAGTATGGGCTATTTTACTGGACAACCGATTCATTTATCATCGCGTCGTGAATGCCGTCCCAAAGGTAACAACACAACAGATGTGCAACATGCGTTAATGCAATATGCACACGCACGCAGACAGATTTCGTGTTACATATGGGGGCTTCTTTACCAGTGGCGTAATCAAGGCCCTGGATACTCATCTTTTCACTAGCTTCATTAGAATAATAAACTCTCGTGGTTTACACAATTACTACATGCGAAACAACGCCTAGATGCGAATGTGTGCAAGCATCTTAAAAGTTTCCGATTCAGTACGAAATATTTACACACTACTAATGGCTGCCACGGGTAAGGAGGAAACCTTTCGTGAACAGTTTGAACGCATAACAGGCAAGAAGAAGAAGGTCACAGCTGTGCACATGCCTGTGGGAGGTCAGTTTCAGAACAGCGTGTAATAAAACTACAACCCGATGTCTCTTAGCATGGGAAGTGCAAAAGATTCCCTCCACGACATCGGGACGCAAACTTGGCCGTTGGACGGTTGAGGTAGAAATCACCTCCGTTTATTTGCTTTGCTCTCTATCTTTCTGCTCTCCCCGCCTTTTCTTCCAGCCTATTTCTAACATACTCTACCATGGCCTTTAAAAAATGAAAATGAAATAAATTAAGAAGTCAGCCTAATTGAAGCGATAACTTGATTAATGGACATAAGCTCGCTTACAAACTTTCGTAGTTGCTGGGCAGAAGGTGTCTGTTAGCAGCAAAATATAAAGGAGTAGATTTTTTTTTTT
>JARGYV010108004.1:736-21617 GCA_029532675.1 Ornithodoros moubata | reverse complement strand
AAAAAAAAAAAAAAACGTTGTGCATCATGCCTACCACATTTCATCTCTGATAGCCGAAGAAATGTCATTCTTGAGTATTAACTTAATATGGGGCAGTGTGCAGACGTTGTCACTTTAAAATATTCCGAACAAAGTACACACACGTCCTGATGGCCTTCGAGTTCCTTTCTGCTCTAACGTGGCCTCCTACACTATACGTATGCAACCCTGATTTTCAGTGTAATGCAGTTGTAAAGGCTTTCTTATACCTGGACACACCATGAACACCAGCAGCTGTCGCACCTTAGCGGTCTGTTCATGTGAATGGCGTCTAATCCACCCACGTCTTTGAGGACCATGGTGAAAGGACGGAGAGTCCCACAGCCGTTACGTGTACAGATGTCGCTTTCTGAAGATAATAATGTCCAGCTTTGCAGAAGACGGTTAGTGAAATATACGTAATCAGAAACATTGAAACATACACACGATGCAGAGAAAGCACATGTACAGTATTTCCTGGGTAGATGTGCTCTCGAGCTCCCACGGTTACCCGCAGGTTTGAGACGGTGATCGTGTGAGCGCCGGTAAAGGAAGTACCCTTGTCCAGTGCGATTTTGACATGCATTCTTCACAGGTGCGCGTACGCAAATGCGCACTAATCTGGCACGACCGACATATGTTGCATGCATACCAGAACGACATCGATAGTTAACGTTATTAGCCACACACAGTTAACAAACGTTTCTTGCAGCACTTCTGTGGCCTTACTTATTCCACATACAGGTAAACGCGCAGATTAACATCTAGTCAGGTCCTCACCTTCGGTGGCGTAAAATATTTCCTGCCCCACGCTGTTGACAACGACGTAAGCGTTGGCAGTTTCAAATCCTGTTAACACTGAAAGCATCGACCCCGTTAATGTAATAGATAAAGAGTGAAAACTCCTGACCTTCTACGAGCTCCACCTTTTGTCGTATGATAAGTTCATCAATGAACTCCAGCTGCTCCAGTCCTGGGGCAACACTTGTTAATCGCATCATTGCTAGAAAGCGGGCGTCAAGATAGTAAACAGCAATCACGTTGAATACGCGTAAAATTATGAAGTCATATTTATCCGAGCTGACTGTGCACACATAGGAACAAAGAAAAACATTACTCATAAAAAGACATGTTTGTCTATCAAATGTGGCAGTACCACAACTCCAGACTGCCGTTACCTGTAAGAAGAGGATAGTAATGGCAGAAATCTGAGACGTTATAGGTTCGACTCTGTCATTGCGCATTCTGTCAAAACGCACGGGAGACAAATTAGGTACTGGTATACAGAGAATGACGAGGAACAACGTTTGTTAAGGTTTATATGAACATTGTTGAGACAGCAAGTGAAAAGAGGAGACAGCATTCCACTCTCGCAAATGAATACTTGTGCGTGGCACAAAACCTGACTTACCGGACGAGTCACCAGCGGGCTTTGATGCTTGAGGCGGAAGGATGTCTAAGTCGGTCGCCTTTCTAACGGAAGGGAATCTTGAGACTTTTTTCTTCACAAGTGAAACAAACAGTACAAGTTTCTCAGGGCAACTCGCCATGTACCGTCATCTCCAATCCAAGAATCGCCTCTGGTATAAGGATCTTAAGGTATGGTATCCTAACAGGGATCCCGCGGCGGATTTAGCGTACTCTGAGAAGTACCCTCACGTTACTTTGGTTGAACGTCAGTCCTTGTGGGGCATTTCTCAGAAACGTTTGCCAACGTTCTCACAGTCTCAAAGTGATATAGAATCCGTTGCAGACGAGCGCCATTGTATCATGCTTTCGCATTGTGTATAAATAGATGACGAAAAATGAAAAATCAGACTGCCGCGATGTGTACAGAAGTGAAAGATGAAAGACGTGAACGACAGAATACGAAGAAGTTAGTAAAAACGAGTTCATTTAATGAGAGATTCCAATACTAAGAGGGAGAGGCCACTTCTTCAACAGTGCGATTGCTGAAACATCGCTACTGTTCTTGCAAATCTGTGTAACAGTTCTGCCAAAGGGCTTCTCTGTAAATACACGGTCGCCATGTCCTATGCGATTAGCTCGTGGTGGTTTCGAATGAGCTCTTGCACAGCTAAAAGCCATATGCTCTCGCTTGTCACAAGGCTTCATAACGTCGCTCCCGGGGCTTCTCTATTTGCTAGGCGAATATCGGTGCGATCCCCTACGAAGTCGCCCCAGAACCTACAGTCATCCCGAAATAAAAGCCGGCGTTCTGGTAGACACCACAACAGCCCCCAGGAACATCGCCACCTATCTCTAGCATGGACAGAAAAAATTGAGACCTGCAAACGATGCGAATTCTTGCAGTGTAACTTGATAGAGCTGTCTTTCTGTGGATGAACAATGGGAATATATCACTGGAAAAACAGAAGGTGAAGTCAGAGGGTCACTGGGAGTAAGGAAACGAGAAAGGAGGGCGTTTAAAAATGCACATATTACATACTGCATATAGTCTTCACTTTAAGAACGCTCGGGAAACCAACCTCTCCATTTTTTTCTTCAATCCAACTTCCAACTTACAACTTTAAGAACGGAACTTCACTGCATAACACGGCGATGATCAGTCTCTGTTCCGAATAATTCGTTTCAATGACGCCATGTGCTGAACACAGTGGGGGTACGTCATTTTTGTGACACTTATGCACTACATAACTGTCACAAAAATGGCGTAACCCACGTTTTCAGCAACGTGAGCATCAAGGGTTAGTGAACGGTATCATTCGAAACGGTGATTGGCCATCGCCGTGTCGTGCGGTGAAGTTCTGTGTTTAGAGTGTTTTGGGTCGCGACGAGCGTGGCATTCTTATCGGCGTAAATTCTCTGAGGACCAGGATTCACCTATCAGTGGTAGTTTCCCATCAATAGGTCGGGACGACGCATGAAAGGACATTGCAAATTAACCAAAGGTAGTTGTTGAAGAGGAACTGGGGTCCGCTGGCTCTACATTATTCATCCGTGGCCTTGGATTACTTCCAGCGGAAGAGGGCGTTGTGAGCTTTGAGTGCGCCACTATTCGAAGCTTCTACCAAATGAAAAGGCTTTGCATTGGAAGCGGTTAAGAGCGATTAATCTCGGTTCCTCTCCAAAAGATCTAATTAGAAAGTCGATTAACGAATTTCAGTTAATTAGTAACCAGGGAGGTTTTATATTGTACAGGATACAACAGCCGCAGGGGCCACAAATGCTAACTCTCAAAACAGCATTTGTAGAAATTTTAATTTTGTTCGTAATGAAAATCTGTTTAGAGAACAAATAAGAAGACAGTCTAGACACCCTCTGTGCCTTTTCTTTGTAGTGAATCACTCAATAATGTTTCTTTTTACCCACACATGCACGGGCGCCATTGTTCTCGCTTTTTTCTTCTCCCTGTTTTCGGAAAGTGTAGCAACGCTGGTTCACAATCGTACAGACCGTGTTTTACGAAAAAGAAGAGTTATTGCGGCAATCTTGTCTCCGCGTACATTACTGTCAGAAAGAGGCGCTGAAATGTGCGCCGCTAGTAAGATGCTGTGGGAGAAATAGCCATTGGTGGTAGTGGTGCCAGGTATATATGGCGCGGCTCCGAATGAGAGGACTATTACTACTACTACTACTTCTGCATAACAGTGCCGTGCTTCGAAGCACGGTACTGTTATTTTGGGCAGCAAGTTACGTACAGTGAGCTTCTTAATATTACACAGTGGTGCGTATGAAGAGCCTGCGCTAAACTTTAGCGTAGACTTTTTCTAACGCTAGAAGCATAGACGCATCTCTCAGTCCCTTACATCATCAATATTTAAATACCGCACAAGGCCCACACCTCTGATGATTTCTTAATACAGTGCGCCCTATTGTTTGCAGTAACGCATTACGACGCCGTGGCAACTTTGCGAAAGGGGCATAAAACTTTCAACAGTATTACGTTCTCAGGAACCCCCTCACACGAAGACATTCTGTAAACAGCCGGCAACAACTTCTAAGGCGAATGAACTTTGGGGCACACGGCTTGCGTAAAACCCAAAGGTCCAAACCGTCATCACCACGCGGCACTTGTGTACACATACCATGTAAGTGCGGAAGGCAGAAGAGATAGGAAGGTTGAAGGCAGAGGCTAAGCTCAAGTTATTTGAAAGCTGCCAGAAAAATTTCCCATTGTGTACGTAAGGCGACGTCTTGTCTACTGCAGTCATCATTTTTCTTCCTATACGTCCACATATGTACACTTATATCACCGCCTTACGTAGCATCATGAAGTCAACCGGAGGGCTACTTATGACGACATTCTTTCAATACGCAGCCCTTACTGGATAACCATAGTTAATCCAATTATTGTTGTTGTATTTTTGCGGAAGACGACTGCAGAAAGGAAAAGCACCCTGAGCTGTAATACTCTGCATCTTGTAAATTAGGAGCGAACAAAATAAAAACTTGACAGAATTAAAGAATTGCAATGAACTGACTATAAAATCGAATTATGAAGTTATCAAAGACGACTAAAAAAANTGAAGCTTTCAAAGACGACTAAAAAAAAAAAAAAAAAAAGAAAAAAGACAGAAGGCACAAAAAAAGGAAATTGGAGGTCAAAAGTCGTTTCATGGGTCAGTCCAAATTACCCTAGACCCCATTTAGATGTTCCAACCGCAGTCCATCAGTCTCCCCTTCTCCGAATGGTCGCCTTTGTATGGAAAGGCCAGTATCACATCAGTGCCCACTCATTTCAATCCTATCGCTTTAGGATCCCCAGAAAGCTGGGCAGAACAGAGCCAGGATAAGGCTGCGAAGATGTATACAAGAAAGCGATGAGTTTGAGCACAACAGAACGAAACGGCCCAAGGCCTAAGTACCTTATTGAGTGCTTTGAATGTTTTTTCAGTTTGGTACCAAAATCCACCCTTTTTGAATCCTTCAGTTCGCCTGCATTTACGCCATTTTAGTTGTAGAGACCCGACCAAGGGGATACGAGTGAGTGCTAAACGTTTCCCTCAGGCTGTGTGGGCAGAAAGACCAGTGGGCCAAGTGATACAACTTTGCCTTCTTGTGTTTTCTCCTGACAACAAGCAAGTTCGCTCAAACATTTTCAGGTCAGCGAGCCCCAGTCTGTGTCTCAAAGGAGGTTACGCCAGTTTGGAAAAGATGTGTTCAGCACACGCTCCCGCTAACTGTGCAGTAGCTAAAATTGCTTTAGAATCCCGTGGAAGAATATTCTTGAGGACGAAAACAGAGTGAGGCGATTTCTTGGTATCTTGAGGGAGCTCTCTGCGTGCTGTATATGGTGGTTCCTTCAGTGACGTTGACCAGGACTGGTTATTGCACAGCAGAGTGGAATGAAAAGAAAACCACAAAATGACAATGACAAAATAAATTTATGACAGAAACAGTAGCAAAACTCGATGCAAATTGATCCACCACACGAGTAAACGGGTGGAATTGGAAGCGAGACAAATTCGCGATGAACGTGACGAATGGAGTTACATGTTACATGACGCTTCCAAAGAGAAAGAGTTTCCGCCCTGAGTTTATCGCATCCGAATTCGTCATTCTCCTTCCTGCAAGAGGTGGAAGCCTGTCGCTGTAGGAAGAACTTGCTAGTTGCGCGAGGTGTGTGGACAAGAATTTAGTAATTACCGTTTTCGAGACAGGCTTTAAACCGGACACTTCATGTGAAGAAAGTAGTAATAATAATAATACTAAAAAAAGCTTGTTTCGTGACTATATACATCATGAAAGATACGGCTGAGCAAATGAGTAGAGTGCGACAGCGGCCCATACATTTTCTCAAAATTATAGTGCATCTTATCTCTTAGCTTAATCTAGCTCCTGAGGATATCTGTGACGAATTTGGAACTTTTAAAATCGTGCATTCTGTAAGCAATACAAGCATTTAATGATATATATATAATGATAATAAATATACCGCATAACGTACGTCTCGATTTAGAACAGAAAAAGAGCAACAGCTGCATTCTCACAATTAACGCTGGTACCCTGTTCAAGGAAATGCCTATGAAAGCCAAGACCTCGGTCCGTCAGAGGCTTCGGAGTAAGTCCATGGAATAGCTTGACCGAAGAAGACGGGCGATCGGTTGCTACGAATAAGACAAGTCAAATCTGCATCCGCAGTTCCCTTCTCTGAGGACTGTTGTTTGGAAGACGAGAAAAGCAATTACAGAGATGAGAGACGAGACGCTTCAAGGAAAGCCGTACCCACTTTGGGATGACAAAGGAGTTCTGCCATGACGCTTGGAATGCAATTTACGACACACCATTGCTGTTTCCCGTTTGGAACGTGACGAGTTACCATAGTAAGCAAGCCACGCTAATTTTCTCCTAGCTTGCTAAATCAAATGAGCGACCTACTTGAACAGACGGAAGTCACATTACTCGACACGCCAACACGCAACTTTGTTCTATGCTTTCAATAATTATTTAGCGCGAAAACGAAAAAGAAAAAAGGAAGAGAGAGAGAGAGAGAGAGAGAGAGAGAGAGAGAGAGAGAAAAGGAGAAGACGGTTATAACTAACAATCTACGTTAGAAGGAGAAGGAGCCAAAGCACAATGAACAACAAACACCACGAAGAACTCCACTTTTACCCACATCTTTTTTAAATAAAGGGCCTCTTGACGGCTCTAACCTACAGGACAGTGCCTCACGTTCGAAATATTACAAGTATAGTGCAGAGTACATCTTCAACACGTGGAATGCTGAGGGAGATCATTCCTTTTGACAGAACAAAGATTGATAAAGACGTAATATTCTGCAAGTAAACTTAGAGCAACCTCCAAGGTGACGCACATAGCCTGACATGCTCATAGAATGTGAGGGAATCTTTAAGAGTTCAAGACGGCTAAGTCGGAAGTGCTCACAAGTGCCCAGTGAGAATATTTTATGTGCACGACAGGCGAGAGAATGGGAGTAGGAAAAGTGAACGAATACTTATTGACGGTTCGGGAAAGAGTGACAGAAAAATGCTACAGACCTTAATAATCCAGAGCAATTAATATGGTTGGTAAATTTATGTAGGCGTATCAAAACTTAACACGAAAGATACTACGCGAATGCATCACAACGAGCCTGGACCCTGGAAGTTCCTGTCATGTACTGGCACTGATGATGCCAGGTAAGAACCCACGACACATGTCGCTTCAATTCTCGCTCTTCAAAACCTGATTTCTGCGTTAACCTCCTGTCTTATTCCCTATCTGTGTGTAAAGTAAAACACTCACACCTGCGGCAAAAAAGATGTGTAAAAAAATTACATTTGCCTCGCAAAATCTAACTGAATTTGACTCCAACTACGAGACATGGACATTTGGTAGAGAATTTCGATATATATGACTTACGTGACTATTTTTTTTATGTGCTACGTTTCGCTAAGCTTGAGCTATTCCGGTTAATTTTCAAAAAAAAAGTGAAGAGAAAAAAAAAACAGGAAAATCTTTGTGTAAGACTCAAGAATGAACTCAATTCACTGAAACGTCGGTTGAACCACTGTTGTAAATCTTGGTGCCAAGAAAAGTTGATTTCTTTCTTTGTATTTTGTATGACAGAATTCATCCTGTTATCTATCTCCTGTTAATCATAAAAACTGCGATGTGTCCAACGCTGCATTCTCTTCTTTTTCGCCATTAAATGGGCAGTAAATGTTTCACGTGAAACATTTTTTTTCGCCTACATGAAAAAAAGAAGAAGGAAGGAAGAACAAGGAAGAGCATATCGAGGCTATATGCTTATATCGTGAAGTCTTTATTGGGAAATTTGCGTAACACGCCTGAGGCTACCACAAAAGCCTTTTATGCAAATACTGTTCTATCGCCTCGCCATTCAACACATGCTTTATCAACTTTTAACGCATTACTTGCCGCATCTTTTGAGGTATCACCGAGAAAGATTTAATTACTTCTTTGTGGACCATGTTTGCTTTTGTCGGTGCGCTAATGACATTCTATTCAGCTGTTAGCTAACATCACCCCAATCATTTGCCACATGTCCACGCCGCAAATAGTATATCCAGCACGCATATAAAACTACTTTGATAGATATTCAAGTCGGCACAGTATATGTGAATAAGTAGCTTCAGTTACTATGTTTTCAGTTCAAGCAAAGTTATTTCGGTATTGCTGTCTTCCATTTGACCTATGCGTGGGATGCACTCAAACCCAGCAGCTTAGCTCATCTGGTGACTAATCCACGCATAAAAAAGTTGGAATATCAGTTTTCAGTGCTTCCTTTTAATGCTGCTATACGCACATACACAGAGAAATTAAAAAAAAAGGAAAAGAGAAAATCACAAGAATTTGAGAACGACCACACAGGAATTAGTCTTCTGCTATGAGGTCACCCCCAGAAAATGACTGGGCAACATCTGTTCTGTCTCGTCTCACATAGGGTGCGAAGATGCGCACACGATTCCGTTCATTAAAGCATTGCGATGGTATATTATCTTCAGTATTGTGTCAGTGGCTGCGTACATGATTCGATACTTATCGGTTGGCTTAACAATGAAAAATTTCATGAGGCCAAGTGGAGCACACAGTGGCGCTTCGCTTCTGTACCACAGTACAAATTCAGTTCTGTTTGTTTTGTGATGTGAAGTTAAAGAGCAACTACTTTAATCTTTCTACCATTCAAATAAAAGTGAGTAAAAGGTCAGGCAATGCACTTTAGCTATGTGATAAGTTCTGCCAATATGATGCATACCGAATCAATACTGGCAGGAGCTGATCTTTTTTGTAAAGATCATTCTGTCTACGTAGCCCCGTAAGAAGGCGCCTTTCCGATCCTCGGTTAGACCGCTATTGGATTACGTCTCTGAGGGGAAGAAATCACCCTCAGCATTCACTGCTAAAATGACGCAAGAGCTGAAGTAATTTATCGGCCATTCGCCGGAACGTCTTTTGCCTTCATCTCTAGTGGGAGCTGCCTTACTCCGCATTGTATTTATTACTGCTCTGCGGAGGGATTGGGCAACCCTTATCACTTCGGATATTTCAGGGTTAGGTTCCAGACCGGCCATTCGTTGCGCGTGGCCATTGTTTCGAATGAAGACAAGTTGCTGGTCTCCGTAAGCACCCAAGTGAGCTCGAGACGCACCGCGGCTCTTTTGGCATTTTTTCTAATGGTTTGGAAGACGTTCACTCTAAAAACAGAGTTTCACAACATAGCTCGGTGTGCACCAGTCACCATTCGGAATGATATCGTTCACCGATCTGGTTGCTGAAAAGTGGTGGGCGGACGCCTTTTTGTGGCATTATGCATACATGTATAACACCACACACCATGTAAAAGAAAAAGACACGTTCAGTAGCGGACACACGAGCACTAAATGGTGAGGCGCCGGATAGTTCAAACACGACATTGAGACGACGATCGAGGGGGAAAGTAGAGAAAGTGTTAAGATGACTTTATGTTCTTGCTGCTGAGTGAGGGCTATTTCTTCACTCATGGTAGTTGTGAATACAGAACGACCGCAGATCGTCGTCAAGCTCGGTTTTTTGTGTGCAGCACAGGAAACTCACATCTAATTTACAACTCCATGGGAGTACTAAGACATAAGTGCAGCCACATGACTTATAGTAGCCCGCTCTTTTGCGGTGAGGTGATCTGTACAGTCTGCAACTTCATCATGAGCAGGTAGCAACAGCTTCATACATGACGTGCACAGCGAGAGGCGATGCACTCTTTTTATACTCTTTTTAACCCATTCTCCATCACCCGTTTCATCTCATATCTCGAACAGGGCGACACCTAATGGTGCTTGCCATAGTATATGCTTTAATTGGATCGTAAATATCCCGCGTAAAGGGACACTAACACCTGCGCTGATGATGGACAGTCGTCTTGTCAAGACAATTTTTTTCTTCATGAACACCTGTTCGCACGAGAGCATTTATTTCCCTGGAACGAACCGAACAAAGTACGAAATATGTCGTACAGTGGAGCAAATGCGGTCGTTCGTTTATTACCTTCAGGGTCTCCATATATATCGTGTCCGAACCGTAGAAGCTGAACGCATGGCAAGAAACGACCATTAACTTGGCCCCGTCAATTCTCGCTGAAGTATGGCATTGAAACTGCGGCCAAAGAACAATTTCTTTTCAGTGCAGTAAAGAGGTTTAGATAGCATGGGCATTTTCTGGTTACGTGTTATTAATGAGGAGATTTGATACAGCCAATCCATTGGACATCAAACGCAGGGACTTATCCAGGATTTTACTCTTGGTGAGGTGAGAGGGGAGGTTGATAAGAGCTCTGCACATGCGGCGTTCATTTGAAGTTCTGCTTTTCACCAGGTGACCACGGACCCAGGAGAGGTCAATACTGTGCACGTGTGGATGGGTGAGTGTGCGGACTACGGACATAAGTAGATGCTGAGAAGGGCTGGTCAGGGCTGTGGCTAATGAAAGACGGTCTGAGAAGACAATCACTCGGTTGCAGCAGGGCGATACACGCATGAAACCGAGGACAATCGCCGGCAGCTCTGATTCAAAAAATGGACTGCAGTCCGCCAGTCGAATATGTAGGCAAGAGTCTAGCGAAGGGATGAAGACTCCAGCTGCCGCCTTCTCATCAACTACCGAGGCGTCAGAAGAGATGATGAGGCAGTCGGGCCTTTCACTTATTAAAACTGAAAGCAAGGTAAATAGCGCTGATGTTGTCATCGCATTGGCGCCTTCTCCGAAAATGTTGACAGTCGAGATGCATGGTGTCGTAGGTGACACGACAAGAGGTTTCAACTTGCTCAGCGAGACATGTAAGGAGCAAGGGAGGTGGTTCGTGAGCACAAGCTGAGTGGTATCGTGCAAAGTTCAGGGTATGAGCAATAACTGTTGCGCCTGTCTGAGAGGGGGGCATAGTCGATGTTGAAGAGGGCAATAATAGAGACATAAGAAGACGAAAGCGGGTTGACGTATCGCACCGACTGCTTAAGGGGTGCGGTTTTTGCTTCCAAGTAAAGTGCACCATTTGTTGAGTACGTGGAAAGCCCAAGGCACAACCGAAATACACGACGTTCGAAGGAGAAAAGTTTTGCGAGGTGGTAGTTCCGCAGCTGGCAGAATAGAACGCAGCCGAACTCGACGATGGGACGAATGTAGGCGATGTATAGGTAAATTAGATCTCCGGGCCACATCCCAATTCAGGGACCGGCACACCGTCGCATGGAAAACAGCGCCCGTTCGGCTTTGGCCACACTGTAGTCCAGGAGCTATTGCCAGGACATTTGGTCATCGCACCAAAGGCCCAGATATTTCAGTGACCTCACCTGGGGCACAGAGGCCAACCCCACCTGGAGGTCAATACAGATGAAGTCGTCGATTAGGAAAGCAATAACGGCACACCAAGACATAAACGTGCGGGTGCCAACTTTTGCAATGTCAGATGAAAAGGAAGAAGACGAAGAAGTATGGCAAGCACCCGTGGCCCATAGTATTCATAGAAGGCACAAGAAGAAGAAGAAGTATTCCTCTGTTTTGTACTGCATCGTAGGGCTTTGGTTTTGTGGTCTGGGTCACCACCTTCATAATGGTATGTCGTTAGTTAAAGGCAGAAGCAATTAGGTGCTTCGCTCTCGTCTGTCAGTCATGCATCAGGCGTCAACTGGGCACGTTATGCATCACCTCATGGAAAATCTTTGTAAAACAACAGCGTCAACGCCCTTTCTTGCTCAAGGCAATTAGTACAAGCTGAAGACAAAGGACATATTCATTGGTCTGACTCCGTCTGCATAAATCAGATCATGACCACATGACTACACAATATTTGTCCTTTTGCGGCCTTTCTTGCGTTTTTCATTGCGCCAATGATTGTATGTCCTCGTACAGCTGGACGAAGAAAATCAATTGCTACACGATGAGCCCCAAGAGGAAGTGAAGCCAAAGCATGAACCAGCGCACCACGAGGAACAGTTACCAGAAAAAGATCAGCAACCCGAGGATCAAGTGCATCCTCAAGACCCAAGCGTACTCGGCGGCGAAGAAAAATCTCTTCTTGAAACGACGGGATCAAAGATAAAGTCTTCCTCTTTCCAGATGAGCATTCTCACAGTACTTATGGTGATCGGTGTTGTTGCTGGCATCGCGGGGGGTCTCCTCGCGAGGAAGCGCTTCAAGGATCTCACGAAACGCCAGGTGACATACCGTCTTCATGTAATTTACTCTTAGCCACTTCGTGATTTTTATCAACTTTCACGTAACTTTTATGTAATTCCTTTCTCTCTGTCTTTCCAAATATGGAATGAGTACGGAAGTTTGGATCATTTTGCTGCATGTATTAACGCGGGGTCTTTGCAGGAAATTCGCGTTTCTATACTGAAACTCGATAAAAATACATATACGCTTTACTTCTACTTAGACTAAAATGCCAACTTCTAAAGTTTCCCTCCTTTCAGCTGATGTACGTGTCATTCCCTGGCGATGTCCTGTTGCGGCTTCTACGTCAAGCCGTCCTGCCACTGGTGACCGCTAGCATCGTGGCAGCTATTGGCGTTGTTGATGTACGCTTGGCCGGTCGAATGGGCAAGATAGCCCTGTTCTACTTCACGGCCTCCACCATTGCTGCAGAGGCCGTGGGAATACTGCTAGTGGTTAGTATAAGGCCAGGGGAAGCAGGCGCAGATGAAAGCACGGTCAAGGATGGTCAAAGGCATAGAGTATTCCTGATTTCAGACGCTGTTCTGGACATTATACGGTACAAGTTAACACCGGGTAACAGTTTATCAGGGCTGACACAAAACTTCCTTTGCAGCAATCTCGTGCCACCAAATATTGTGGAGGCCTGTCTCTACACGGTATGCTAACAATTTCCTATAGTAAATCAAGCCCCAACAGTCTTTTTGACAGTGGTCCACCAGGATAACGGTGCCCCAAGACTTCAACTCGAGCGATGCAGGAAGTACGATGACCTCATAATGATCCTTGTGCATCGGTAACTAATCGAAATCCATATTTCATACATGCAGACTGGACGGCAGGCACTGCTGACTTCGTCGTTGACCGTGTTCCGGGAACTAACATTCTTGGCCTTCTCACCTGTGCCCTAGTATTGGGCAGTATCCTTGCCGCACACGGAGAGCGATCTGCTGCACTAATCGACGTCTTCGTGGCACTCAGCGATGCTATGTTGGTTTTCATACGGGTCTTAATGTGGTAAGAAACATTCCACCACAAGTGAAAGGCACACGTAATTCTTATGTACGTAACTCACGTCTCCAGCGTCAAGGGAAAGGCCCTTGTAAAATATTGCCATGCTAGTCAGTATGCATATAGTGATTGCACAGCACTGGTCACTTTCTCTGTAGGTATGCACCTATTGGGATAGGTTTTCTTATTGCTCACCGCATTCTGGCCACTCCTAATTTAGGAGAAGCGTTGACCCAAGTAGGAATGTACATAATCACTGTGCTGGTCGGTCTTGCTCTTCATGCGGCAATCACCTTGCCCACTTTCTACATCCTATTCGTTGGGCCACGGACGCTTTGTAGGTTCTTCACTGCGATGGTAAGTAAGATCATTATAGCTACCTTGATATGAAACAAAACGCAACATTTCTGTAACATGAAGAAGCCTGAGCTTAGACATGAAAACTGACTGACAAGACTTGAGTATTTCAGTCTTTACTCCATTCGCTTTAGTGCCCAAGATCAGGCTTCTTGGCCATTGAATACTTTCACCACCTCGCCTGCGTTTATGCCATTTTATCAATTTGCTCTGTCTCTGTATGCCACTGTTCGGAGCCGATAACGGAGCTGGAAAAGGTTGCCTTTTGTGCCTTTGCGAGGTGAAAGATTGCACACACTGCGCTTGTCTCAGCAATTACACCCTCAAGGCAGAACTTCACACAGAAGTTGGCCTTAATTGTAATCATTCTGATACAATCCAGTTATGCGGTCCGAACTTAATACAGGCAACAATTACCTACACGCCTCAGTGTTCTGGCCTTTCCTTGAAAATAGGCCGAGTCTCAGGCGTCGAACTTTGCCTCATCCAGGAGCCTAATTAGGGGACGTCTTTTTCTGCCTTCATTCGTCTTTTTACCTGCGACGACGTAATGCTGGAACTGAAATCACCTGATTTACCTTTACGATCTTCTGCAGTTGACCCCTGCTATGACGGCTTTCGGCACGTCTTCCAGTTCGGCCACCATTCCGGCAACGATTACAGCACTAGAAGACAGGATGGGCTTGGATTCACGCGTCGTGCGCTTCATGATCCCCATCGGAGCGACGGTCAACATGGATGGAGCGGCCTTATACGAGGCTGTTTCCGCTATATTCCTTGCACAAAGACGCGGTATGCCACTGGACGCAGCGCGTATCCTTGCAGTCAGGCATGTGATGTTCTTGGAGCTGTTCAGTGATTTAATATGTGGTCCCCTCTTCTCGTGAACCGCGAACGGCCTCGTTTGAAATCGCATATTAAGGAGTCTTAGAGTTTTGGCTACAGCCAATCAGCACACCAGATGCGGTTTAATTGTGTTCTGCTTCCGATCTTACTGATAACGAGCTGACTAAGAAGAACTAAAGAAAAAAAAAAAAAGATCCCGCAGAAAACATGAAATACATTTAGTACAGACTTCAGGGCAGGAGATCGCAAGAAAGCGCTTAGGAAGGAAAAGACATTTATCAAAACACATTTCTAATTTGTGTAATAGTTTGACAGCGACGCTTGCAAGTGTTGGGGCTGCAGGAATTCCGGGTGGAGGCCTTACAACCATGGTGCTTGTGCTCGAATCCGTGGGTCTTCCTGCGGAAGATGTCGGTATTATCGCCACCGTCGACTGGTTTCTGTACGTGCTTTCTTTTTTCTTTTCTGCATTATGTATGACGTTAGGGTGCAATATAATAGGAAGACACACCTCAGGACCGGAGCAAAATCACAAGCCATACGCCACAACTCAGATTCTTAGTTGTTGTGTGTTGTAGATATATATATATATCCCGGTATTCTGGCTTCTGTGCACATCCGTGTTTCAAAATATGAAGCACTCCCAGTGTGCTGCTTTCTTGCCGTATAGACGAAAACAAGGTAAATTAAGTAATGTAATAGTGCCATTTGACGCTCGAGACCAGCACATGTGAAATACTATTTTCACAGCCGTGAAGCCTATAGCGGGACGTTAACGCCTTACCCCCTTTACCAGCAACGTTAAACTTTTTAATTAATTAGAAATCATTATTATTTTGCAGGGATCGTTTTCGCACAGTGGTAAACGTTATGGGGGATGCCGTAGGCACTTCCGTTGTGAACGCCATCTGCAAGAAAGAGCTCCAGAAACATCACCAAATGTAGAAGTCGACTGAAGAACAATATGGACGGATAGAATTGTTAAAAAAATGAATATGAAAGAAGCCTCGCATTTATGTACCAGTCATTATATCGCTGTACTGTACACTCTAAAGACAGGACTTCCAATCAGGAGCTTGAATAATATCGTTCGGCCTAGTTAGATGCGTCGAAAATTGTAGGCATACCCCTCTTTGTGACCTTCAGCATAACTGCATGCATGTCACAAAAAGCGTGCGAAGTTGTGCATTGAGACCGCAGGATAAGGATGAAGTCTAATGGTCGTTCAACTGTTACGTTCAACTGTGGTGGTTGGTGTTGATGGTCTGGAAAGACACCGACCCCTGACGTTGGGGCAAGAGGAGCAACACCAAGATCACTCCGAGTTGATTCTATCTCCCAACCGAGGACGAGCGCTCCAAAAAGGGGTGCCACTGCTCGCCAACCGAAGACGGTTGGGGCAGTCGGAGCAGGTTTGGGTCACTCCGGGGTGTCTCGGGGCAGCCCAACCGAATTCGACATAAGTCTGAGCAAACCTCTGTAACCGAGCGTCTTCTACAGCCCTTTTCGCAGCTTTTTCAGCAGTTTTCGCAGCAGAGGTTTCCGGTCGGATAGATCAAATATGCTGCCGAGGTATCATGGATTCCTCCCTTCTTCAGCTGTTAGAGTTGGTCTGCTCTTGCTTTTAAGGTTGACGAGCAGTGCTCCAGTAGGTTTGGAATAGTTTCAGGCACCCCACATGACAGGCAGATGAGGTCACACCCTTTCAAAGAACGAAGATCTGCTTGTCGCAGCTAATTCCCCGCTCTTGACAATGCAACCATTGCGTAGCAGGCTTTCTCTATACACGGCCGATACGCGGGCTCAACATTGCTGAGCCTCATCAGTAACAAAGGCGTCTAAAGTCGTCCTGAGAATTGCGCTGACTCTATCTGCCGCGTACGCTTAATGTAAATGCTTTCATTGGCGCAGGCCTTTGTGAGTACACCTGGCGCGGATTGCATGCTTCGTGTTGAGTAATGCTACGGGTGTCGCTGTGAAGGAACTTTTGTGAAGCCTTCAGTTTCGCGTGTGTTTGTGAAGCGTTTCTACGTATCTACAGGCGACAGCGGTGCACAGAATTAAGTTCTCCTTCCAGGACTGATCGATCGCGAAGAACGTAGTCTGCACGCTACAATTAATGCTTTCTGTCGGTGAGCGCAGCTCGCATGTGATAATTACTACTTGCTGCCCCCTTGAGGCTCAGAGGGAAGACAAATACAAATCATTTGAAGCAGATAGCAAATACATTAAGGCAGTATCAAAGTGCAAGCGAACACTTCAGTCTGACCTATAGGTGAGACTGAGACAACGCTGTATCAAAGTTATCACGAATATATTCTTGATAACTTTGGTACAGCGCCTAGAATTACAATCTTCACAAATTCACCACATATAGCACGTTGATAGCCTATCAGAGTGTCCGGGTGTTAATGTCGTAAAGTGCAGCGCGTTACATGGGAAGTCGAGAACAAAAGAACTCGTCAGTGGGATTTTTCACTCGCTGAAGGCCTGTCACGAAGCTCAGAAGAACCCTTGAGCTGAGCGACCACGGTGCAAATCCATAAGTTTGCGTTCTCTGTACCACGTACGCATGCGAACTTGCTTCACTATATAGTGTCGCATCGTTATCTTTTATATGCTTGGAGCAGTCGCTTCTATGGACCGTTCAATGAGGTACAGCCATTATCTTATTTCTAGTTGAACAGTTCTTGCGTATGGCGGAGTGGCGGAGGGAAACTGAAGGAGATAACACAAAGGCTGCCAAGACCTTGGAAACAAAAGGGTCCTCGTCCAATAGCGCTTTCCGGCTAATGAGTTTGAAGCCTAAAGAACTACCCTGATATCGACATATCCGATTACGTCGTCTGAATATTTTTCTTCATGCCACAGCTACACGTTGTTGGCCCGAACACATGTAATATGTTATCCCTTCGGACGTTCAGTAATTTGCTTTGAACCTCAGAAAGAGAACAGCAGTTTCCGAAGAGAAACTGTGTAGCCATGGTAAAATGGCTAGCCATGGTTAAAATATGGTATGTGTGTCTTGTAACAAAAAATAATTGACATGGGCATAACTTAAGGCTGCATGCTCTGCCGTTTCTTGTTTTTGGTATGTGGTCCTCGCTGCGCCCGAAGATTATATTCTGAAGCTGTTGTCCTCTAATACGACAGGAAACGGCATGCGACAGCGGATAGTTCCTCTCTTGAATGGGCAAGTCGAAGATTAGCGGCGATTATGAATATGGAAGCTCAGATGAATGGAAAAGAAAGGAGTATTACAGGCGCTACAGACTGTGTAGGGACTACATCTCTGGGGTGAGCAGTTCCACAGCGAAGTCGATGAACTGCTGCTGTTGTTGACCGGTTAAGGGTCCGAGAGTGTAGAAGTGGTCATATTGGGCCATATGTTTCTCGCACAGCTCTTCAGTGAGTCTCCGCATGATCAATAAAAAATA
This sequence comes from Ornithodoros moubata, assembly GCA_029532675.1. Lineage (NCBI taxonomy): Eukaryota > Metazoa > Arthropoda > Arachnida > Ixodida > Argasidae > Ornithodoros > Ornithodoros moubata. The sequence continues at coordinate 3,837 of JARGYV010108004.1, read as the reverse complement.
TGTTTCTTACTAACATGTGAAACAAAATAGTTTTTATTTTCTTGACCCAGCTATCAATGCTGTGTTGCGTATCTCGAGCCACATGTGCTTTTCGAGATTTCCACGAAATGGGAAGGTTTTCTCTCGGGATCGAGTGGGGCCCTGTAATCTGGGTTTCCTTTGAACCCTGTAATTACAACGGAAGCGAACTTTCATTAATTAGCCCCCCCGGACGGTATAAAACTGTGTCCCGCATGAAATGTCCTCGGGGTGATGAATACTGCCTGAGCGACTCTTACGTTTTTTCGTTCTTAAATTTTGCAGAGGCTGTATATAAAAGAGAAGAAGGAAACTGAGTGGTCTCTTGGTAGTTGTCAATGCTACGAATAAGAGATTTTGGCAGAACTACACCTCGAAAATGCTAGATCTGTAGATCTTCTGTGCTCTCCTGCACAGCAACTGGAGCAAGGAGCTTTTTCGTATCAGCATTTCGGATCTTCGTACCTAGCGGCCGGTGGTATACAGTATTATACAGCATGCTGGTGTATCATGGCTGATGATAGAGTACGCAGGCAAAACAGTAGAATGTTCTTTTTTGCTTGACATCTTGCTCTCCTTCCTTAATTTCGCTGTTTCGTCTACTTACTTAGCTGTATTTTCTAAATGCACACTAAAGATGTTATGTTTCCTCCTCTTTCTATTTTTAATTCTTGAAGATTTATAGACTTATTCTCCCTAACGGTCTGCTCAATAGCCTACGATCAGGGATGGAGCAGGACGAAAAATAGCTTATTTCCGTCCCTGTGATAGTGATTGATCCCCTTCGTGTACGTCACGGTGCTCTTCCAAAGGGGCATCTTCGTCTTTCTTCACTCAGAAATGCCACTGTTCATACGTGAACGGTTACAGCGAGTACCACCGTCTGGATCACGGAGTATGCAGTGATATGACAATAGCTTTACAGCGACATTTGCTAAGCTGGTTTAGGTGTAGCAGGCATAACATCTACGTCTGATCATCAAGTCTTATGGCGCTTCTGATAATATTCTTCGTCGCCACAAGCTTTTGCAGTTCTTTTAGAGGGTATAATTCATGGATGCTTAAAAAAATTCGTAAACGCCGGGATCCGTTGTTGGTAAATCAAGATAGGTTTCTACAGCTTTTACTGGAATATTCAACTGTCGTAGAAAACGCACAAACGTGGCCGACACTTGCACAATCCCATCTTCCTGCTATCTCTCCAAGAAGAAGGCAATCTCATTGCGTCACTTGCTCGTATAACGAGATCCGCTCCGCAATCTTCCAGACAAAAGTCATTAAACTGACCACAGCTCGCCGACAGTTCGGTGGCCAATCCCCGAGCACATTGCTGGTGCCTTAAGGGCTGCTGCTTGTTCTGTTTATAATGGCGCTCACAGCATAGCGTAGAGTCTGCTGCATGCACCTTTCACGGCTTTCCAACGCGCACACAAAATATACGCATGCAATGGGCTGGAAAATCAATAGTAACCCTCTCGCATAGCGCTGCCAGCTTTTACGTGAAGTATAAAACACCTGAGTCACTCTGCTGTTGCTATTAATTCGCCTCATGACAGAAATATCAGGTGTTTTACGACGATATAAACTTTAAACGCCCACAGTGCCTTTAAAAGTTCTTCGCACTCCCATGCCTTTCCTGCGCCATCGTAGTTCAGAAGGAGATTCTAAAGGGCCAGAAAAGCTGGTTGTACAAAAATATCGTCTATATAATCACACAGACACTCAAAAGGGTAGCAAAATTTCCTTCAACAGCTAATGGTTTGGAACCGCTACAGAAAAGCTTCCATGCCAGGGAGTGAGCCACAACCCTTGAGCTCTTATAGAGCCTCTTACTTTATTCTTCCCACACACATCGCGTCTTTCGCGCGTTGGGAGTCCGAAGGGTATCCTGATTTTTTAAAATGGCTACGCGGCGTAAAAACATCGCTGCACCTCGGGGATGCTCTTAGGGTCACAGCGGCTACTTTCTGGGGTTAAAGCTCTGAGGCTTGTTATACCACAGCCACAAAGACAACGAAAATCCGTGGGATGCCACATTGATAATTTTTGGCGTGATTTACTTGATTTCGCTCATATGCGCTCACGTATTTCGAAGTGTATGTTGCATCAGCATCACCATTGTCAATGTCAATCGACAATCGACACGTACGAGAAAGCATGACACGTGGAATGACATTCGCATCAATGTAATTTTCTTTATGCGCGTATTCCAGGTATGAAACGGATGAGAATGTAAAGAGACGTTTTTCTTCCTGTTCCTGTTCTGTGCGATATTTTACAGCACTAAAAGTCTTGTTGCTGCGTAGGAAAGTCTTGACTTGTTTCCGATATAAGTCACTGTACGGAATATTCCTTTTGGCACCAGGAAGACCATGACCAAAAACGATCTTCTTCTTCTGCCTTCTCGCGATCTGTTTTGCAGATTGCAGAAAAAAAAAAAAAAATCAACAAGAAATCGAGATTTATGTGATTTTCTAACGCGCTCATTCGTAGTGCACCGCGAATCCCACTGAGGCTGTCCTGCCTGTTCTTGGTTCTCCAAAGAGTGATGTTTTAAAAATGAAACTTGAGTGCACGTAGCACGAGGAGTTTGAAAGCGAGCTCCATGAACCATCGGTAGCAGGAATACAAATCGCTCGACACTATTTTCCAGCGCAGCGCACCATTTGTTTTGTGACATAAAACGCGCTCTGAAATAAATCTCGGTGTATGAACCCAAAAAGATGTAGAAATGTTCGAGCTGCTGTATATTGGTTCACACACTGTCAGAGGAACTACGGGGCCTGAAAATCAAAGCATGCGCTGTTTCAATCAATGTGCCTACCAGATAGAAGAGGACAGCAAATGATTGACAAAAAGGTGCCAAATATTAACATCTTTGGAAAAAGCTCTTTTACACTTTTGTCTTCTTCTTGTGCATTGCACCGAAACCTAAACGCATCAGTTACGCTTCTCCTTTTTTCTCGAAGACCAGCAGACCGCACACAACGTAGTCTACCATCGCCCTACATTTACAACTGTACAACACAACGCTTACACATCGTGTCTAGTTAGGGCCCATCAGCAGTGCGCAGGTAGGCGAC